>JAJOZX010016431.1:0-47500 GCA_023014485.1 Bathynomus jamesi | reverse complement strand
CCATTCAAGTGAAAATGGGCTTCGTCTGACATAATCAAAGTTGCTAGAAAATTGGTGGTGTCATTTACCTTCTGTTGGATCCATTGACAGAATTGTCGTCTTCGTGCGAAATCTCCATCGTTTAGTTGTTGCACTGTTTGAATTTTATATGGAAAGAGCATTAAATTTTGCTTGAATATACGGTGTGTTGTTCCATATCCAACTCCTAACAGCTGAGAAGCACGTCTGAGGCTTATGTTAGGATTATCCTGTACAATTTCATGAGTTCTGTTAATGATCTCGTCTATCCTTGCTGTGCGCACTCTTCCAGTTGGTTTTCTTTTTCCAATGCTGCCAGTTAGGGAAAAATTTCTGACACACCGACGGATTACTTTCTTAGAAGGTGATTTTGACATCTGGAAATTTGTCTTGAAAGATCTTTGAGCTGAAACTACACTTCTTCCATGCTCATAATATTGCTCAGTTATGAAACGCAGCTGTTCCACAGTCCATGCAGTCATCTTGAAGGGTTAGTTTTAACTAACACCTTTATTTTGTTTTGTATCTTATCTTGTCTTGTATTGTCAAAACCTATACAATCCTGTACAAACTTGTAACTATCCTCTTTCGAATGATGCGTATGATTTTATAAAAGGACTTATACTTTAAGAGTTACAGGGGTTTCTTTTGGGTCCCATTTCTCTGGATCACCCTATATACAGTATATATATATATATATATATATACACACAAACCGACATGAACAGAATCTACAAGTGGACGGAAGACAACAATATGAAGTTTAACACTGAGAAATTTCAGCTGTTACAATACGGAAAAAGAGAAGACCTAAAATCCATGGAATATTATACCCCAAATGGGCAGGAAATTCAGAGAAATTCTAGAACAAAAGATTTAGGGGTTGTAATGACTGATGATGCGAAATTTGAAACACACAATAAGATAGCAGTAAACATAGCAAAGAGAATAACGGGGCAGATATTGAGAACCTTTAAACGAAGGGATAGGAATGTAATGATTCCTTTACTGGAAACACTGATCATATCCAAATTGGAATACTGCTCGGTCCTAACATCCCCATATAAAAAAGAAGACATTAGACAGCTAGAAGGGGTTCAGAGAAGCTTCACAGCCAAGATCAAGGGGTGCAAAGAACTAAATTACTGGGAAAGGTTACGCGAACTAAACCTATATTCACTGGAAAGGAGAAGAGAGAGATACACCATTATTTACACTTGGAGAATAATGGAGAAACTAGTCCCTAATCTTACTCTGAACCCTGTAACTCCCCAAACAACGGTGGAAAGTAGAAAAAGAAGACTGTGTCGTGTTCCCAAATTAAAGACGAGACAGGGAACATCTTTAACCCTGGAAGCAAATAGTTTTGTTGTGGGAGGACCAAAACTGTTTAATGAACTGCCCAAAGACCTAAGAAATACGAGTGGTGTTGCAGTGGACATCTTCAAAAGAAGATTAGACGCCTGGCTCAGAACAATCCCCGATGAGCCGGGCGTACCTGGCTATGTGAGGTGGAAAGTACAAGAAACCAACTCACTACTTCACCAGGCCAACTCGAGAGGAGGGGCGACAAGCTTGACCTTCGTGAAATGCGGAATCATCGTGCGGAACCTTTGAAAGGTTGAAAGGAAAGGTATATATATATATATATATATATATATATATATATATGCACTAAAATCACAAAATAACACGTGACCTTATTAATAAGCAAACAACCACAGGGAAAAGGAAACACAAAGTCCGAGCGCTTTCGTGATATATTCTCTGTTCCTCCTTCATAATGTGAATATATCACGAAAGCGCTCGGACTTTGTGTTTCCTTTTCCCTGTGGTTGTTTGCTTATTATATATATATATATATATATATATATATATATATATATATATATATATAGTTGTTTAAAAGTTAGACACCATAACCACATACAAGCATATTTATTTTGTATTTCGTTCTATGGTGCCTGATTTTCGAAAAACTCTATAATAAGGATTTCTCTCTGATCTTCTATATGTGTATAGTGGCATTTATATTTCTATACTTACGCACGTCTTTTAGGAGAGTCACATATTCTGGTACTTTTGTTGTTAGAATTTAAAAAAAAAGGAAAAAATTAAACGTAACAAATACAACTCGAATTTGAAGTATTTTGAAGACTATTATTTATATTTAACTTTTAATCTGTTTATTAGAGGCTTTTGTGGTTTCCCATCTTGGGAATGCAGAAATACTTGTAAATATATTTCTTTGATTAAGGTTTGGACAGCCTGCTTTTGGTCTCATTACATTTGGTTTTTCTTTCGACAATCTTTTCTCTGTTTCGTATCTCATGGGCATAATTTTGACCCTCGTTTTAACCCATTCAGGTACTGGATATATCCAAATCGAACATACAAGTATAGTTGCTTCTTTGGTTGAATATTGTAGGCCGAATATCCGGTCTGTGGGCTGTTTTGACTATTTGGCTGAAGTTGCAGAAGCCTGTAGTAATAATAATAATAATAATAATAATAATAATAATAACCTAGTATTAAAGTCACATTTCTTGTGATTGTTCAGTTCTTATCTCTCTTGTATAATATTGATTTCTTTGTATGGTGTTCGTACTCGTATAATACCTTTAATAATGACCTTGTATTTGTCATATCGATAATGATAATTAAAAATTAATACATACTTTAACTATTAATAATACTTATTTACTTATTTATTTATTTATTATTAATTGATAATAACTATCTGTTATGTTATGATTATGAGGACCAAGGCCTACAAATATATAAAATTTCCTGAATTTCAATTGAATGGTATGGTGGTGCTGTCAGAAGTAACTCAGACTAAGTATCTTGGCCACATACTAACTGATAGTCTTTCAGATGACTGTGATATTCTAAGGCAATATAGACAATTATATGCTCAGGGAAATACTTTGGTTAGAAAATTTCATATGTGTACATTAGATGGTAAGTTGATTTTGTTCAAAACTTTTTGTACTCCAATGTATACAGCTCATTTGTGATGGAACTACAGGATGTATAATTTCAGAAAATTATATGTTGCATATAATAATATTTTTAGGAGTTTATTAAGAACTCCAACATTTATAAATGGTGCTCCTTCTAGTGCTAGTATGCTGTTTGTAGTCAATAAGGTGCCTAACTGTGCCAGTGTACATACCTACATACAGGGCCGGATTAAGACCTTTAGAGGCCCTAAGCACTTAAAAGATTTTGGTGCCCCATATATATGTAATTCAAAATATAAACAAAAATAAACCATAAAATAAAATTTTATTTTTTGAAATGAAACAAAACTTACAGTAAGATGGAAAATAATGTTTATTTTTGTATACTTCCACTTCATTTATATTTGAAAAGTTTTCTCCTACTTTTTTTAATTGCAAAGTCTTTGATCAGATCCTCAAAACTAATCTTACGTAACACATCTGCTTCTATACTTAGCGCTCAAAGATTTGATATAAACAAAATAATAATGCAAAGCGTAAAGTGTGTAATTACAACGAAATATATTTATTCTCTCAAAAGGGTTGTTGTTCACTACAAATTCAAACAATGAAAAAAAATAAATACTATATATGAATATATATAATTCAGTTTTCAACAGCTTATAGGCTATAAGCCGCGATTATAATAGTATAATAAATCCATGGTAAATCCGACAATGGAAAATTTCTGTGGTGCCCCCCTTCCCTTGATGCCCTAAGCACGGGCTTATTTTGCTTAATGGTTAATCCGGCCCTGCCTACATAGCATATGTTATTTCAATCAGTAGGATTAGTTACAATTATAAAGGTTATCCGTGAAACTTTCGTTTTCTTTAGATATTACTAATTAGCATGGAGAACTAATTTAATTAAATTATTATATTGAATACGTTTTCTTACAGTCCAAAAGTAAATAGAATAAGAAAAGAACAGAGCTCCTCCAGGGCGGGTGGCTGAGGTGACTAGCCCTCTCCCTTGCCTTAGTAAATTTACTTTTTTTCACAATGCTAACTTTCTGTAGCGGAAATTTTTATGTACAAGGGAGCATTTTTATGTACAAAGACATTATCTTATGTTCTTTGAAAGCATGGCAAAATGTGTAGCTCATCAATGAGCGAAATAGACACCACAAAACGTTCTTTAGAAGCTATTTGAAACAGATTTTGATAACCCCCCACCTCATCCAAATCTTGGAGGAGCCCCTGAAGAATTAGCTATACACTAAGGTCGGGGTTTCGACTCCTGATGGTGCTTGTTAATAGTAATCCAGGAGCTAGCGCAATGGGTCACGTTTGTCTGGCCCGAGCGCTCGCTGCCCTGGTTTCTGGTCCTCCTCACTGATTATAATGTCTGCGTGAGAGCGTAACAATTATATGCTCAGGGAAATACTTTGGTTAGAAAATTTCATATGTGTACATTAGATGTTAAGTTGATTTTGTTCAAAACTTTTTGTACTCCAATGTAAATTATACAGCTCATTTGTGGTAGAACTACAGGATGTATAATTTGAGAAAATTATATGTTGCATATAATAATATTGTTAGGAGTTTATTAAGAACTCCAAGATTTATAAATGGTGCTCCTTCTAGTGTCAGTATGCTGTTTGTAGTCAATAAGGTGCCTAACCGTGCCAGTGTCATTCGCAATTTTGAATTTAGATTTATCACTAGGCTTGGTGAGTCAGTCATAAGATAATAGAATCCATGGTTAGTGGACTGGTCTCCGATATATTTTATAAATCTCAAATCTGGAAGCATTGACGTAGGCATTGTATGTTCATTATACACAGTGATTCACTGGCCTACTTAGTCAGTGCTCCCGACAACTCTCTTAATCTTCTATGGGCCACTTGCAAAGGTGGGCACCCGGGCCTCAAAAAGGACCGACGGTCCCGGTCCAGGTCCTTGCCTCAAACTGGACCGACGGTCCCGGTCACGGTCCTTTCTGAAGATAGGACCTAGGAACGACTCGGTCCTCGGTCCTTATATAAATAAGTGAAAAATTTGATTAAAATGAAAAATGAAATTAAAGACACCGGAAATCTTTAATTTATTAACGTAAATTATAATTAATACAATACATAAATGATGAAAAAAAGTTATTAAGTTAAATGCTTGAGTTTCCCTTCAAGAAGACTAGCATTTCAAAATGGCTGTCACTGAGCCCTGACCTTTTCGGCTTGAGGACGTCCTTCCCCAAAGAGAAGAGCCTCTCCACGGCGGCACTGGATGGGATAGGCGTGTTAAACTTGATGAACAAGTCCTTCAACGCCGGGCTGGGGAACGAGTCCTTGTTGAAGATGAAGGGTTTCACAGGCCACAGGTGTTGAAACAAGTTTCAGTTCAGTCTCAATTTCTTTCTGAGTCTTCTGGAGGAAACGATCCATCTTCTTTAGAACTTCAAATAATCACTAAACACACTAAAATCACTAAAAAAGACCGTCCGGACCGGACCGTCCGGAATTGCTTAAAAATGGACCGTCGCTCCTCATTTCGGTCCTCACTGAGAAAAGGACCGACTTTCCCGCTCACGGTCCTTAAAAAGGACCGAGTTCCTGGAGTTCGGTCCTTTTGGAACTCAGTCCTGCCCACCTTTGGCCACTTGTATAATGTGTGTACCTGTTGAGTCTGAAATACAGTGTTTGTTTGTTTGTTTGTTTATCTGTTTAGTTTTAATAGGAGCAATGTGAAACCTAAAGTCTAAGGGCCAAATTAAATAAAATAAATAGTCCACCTTCACAATTATTTATGTCATTGTAAATTGCAAAACCAGTGTATTTATTTTATTATTAATAAAGGTTATTCAATTCAATTCAATAATAATAATACTTGCATGGTACATGCCTACATACTGTAGCACATGTAATTTCAATCAGTAGGGTTAGTTACAATTATAAAGGTTATCCGAGAAACTTTCGTTTTCTTTAGATATTACTAATTAGCTTGGAGAACTAAATTAAATTATTTTATTGACTACGTTTTCTTATAGTCCAAAAGTAAATAGAATAAGAAAAAACAGGAGCTTCTCTAGGGCGGGTGGCTGAGGTGACTAGCCATCCCCCTTGCCTTAGTAAATTTACTTTTTTTCACCAATGCTAACTTTTTGTAACGGAATTTTTATGTACAAGGAAACATTTTTATGTACAACGACATTATCTTATGTTCTTCGATACTTGTATGTTAGGTATACTTGTTTGATACTTGTATGTTACTTGTATGTACTTGTATGTTAGGTTAAGTGGTATGGATTGTGAATGATCCGCAATAAAGATGTTTTTTTTTTTTTTTTTTAAAGCATGGCAAAATGTGTAGCTCATCAATGAGCGAAACAGACACCAGAAAACGTTCTTTAGAAGCTATTTGAAGCAGATTTTGATACCAGCCACCCCTCCTCACCCAAATCCTGGAGGAGCCCCTGAAGAATTAGCTATACACTGAGGTCGGAGTTTCGATTCCTGATGGTGCTTGTTAATAATAATCCAGGAGCTAGCGCAATGGGTTACGTTCGTCTGGCCCGAGCGCTGCCCTGGTTTCTGGTCCTCCTCACTGATTATAATGTCTGCATGAGAGCGTAACTATTCAGGAAGCCGCCATCCTCACTGTCTCGTTATCGCATAACACTTACATCCCTTTTTTCTCTTCTGTTTTAACAGCAATAGTTGTGCAGACGAGCAAAATTAAGGCTCTCACGTATTGATTCACGTTCTCGAAAGAACTGTCGTTTATCACACTCAAAATAAAACCTTCCAAATTTAGAACTTACAACTTATTTATGAAGGTGCATTTTAGGCGAAGTTTTCCTTCTTTTGAGTATCAAAACTTCTTGTTAGATGATATAATAACTTCTTTGTATAAAAGAAATAGTCTTCAAGACTTCTTTTTTTGAGTGATTTGGGTCAAAAGAAGATAATATTTCTATGTATAGAAGGTTGCTGGAAGTCTTTGTTTACTGTGTAGGTGATGGTCGATTTGACCAGGAAAGGAGAAAGAGAAAAAATAAATTTAAATCGAAGAAGAGGACAGATGCCCGGATTCAACCAGGCACGCGCAGTCGTCAAAAGCAAATTCTTTTTGTAGGTTTGGGGATCCGAACCCCGAGGCCAGTAGGCTCCTTAGAAAAGTGAAACAGATGCCAACAACGAGACCGCAAACACCTTCTCGCAGGACGGAAGAAAGAAATTCTCTATATCCTGCATCCTACGAAGCCTTATCTTATTACTGTGTTTATTAAATGTTTCTGAACATTTTATAAATGTTTTATAAATGTTTCTGAACGTTTTATAATTTCAGAACCAATTATAATTTCTGAACGTTTTATAATTTCTGAACGTTTTATGATTTCTGAACCATTTATAATTTCTGAACCATTTATAATTTCTGAACGTTTTATAATTTCTGAACCATTTATAATTTCTGAACGTTTTATAATTTCTAAACGTTTTATAAATGCTTTTGCTAAATGTAATTTATTTTATTTATTTATTTATTTTAATAATAATTACTTTTGCTAAAATGTAATTAACGTTTACTAAACGTATTTATATTTTCTTGGTTGGTGGTTTGGGGTAAATGGACCAACCTTAAGAAACTCAGTCCTTCAGATTTAATAATACGCAATACATATCGGTTCAAAAAGTCATGTTGTGGTCATTCAGCGTTGAAAATAGCGTTAACCCTAGACCTCATTACGGAAATAGAAGAGAAAATAAAAGGGGGGGGGGGGATACTCCAAAACTAAGGTTAAGTAAACAAAAACGATTATATCAAATGCCTTTTATTGATTTTTTTTTTCATCACAATTTTAAGTTTTTGAAATTACTAAAAATAAAGTCCACTCCACACAGGCAAACATTTTTACAATAAAGCTTCGAAGAAGAGAGACACACACACTAAAAAAAAAAAAAAACATTAAAAATAATGTAATAATCATAAGCATATAAAAAAATAGGCAAAAATAAAATAGAGATAGGCAATAAATAACTTATCAAAATTTTTCCAAAATGAAACTATACAGGTATACGAAAACAGGTATACAGGTATACAAGTATACGAGTAACAGGTATACGAGTATACGGGTATACGGGTATGCGGGTAAACAGAAACAAACAAAATTATGATAATGACTCAAAACGAAAATGGAATTATTGCTTTTTTTTTTTTTTTATTGATGCAAAATGGTTCTATTCCGGAATACAAAACATGACTGTATATATATATATATGTTCAGAGAAGAAACATTTAGTGATTTTTCGTATGTAACATTAACTGTTTTGTTAATATTAAAAAGGTAGGTATAGGAAACTTGTAATTCATAAAATAAATAAAAAAGAATATATATATATATATTATATATATATATATATATATATATATTATATATATATATATATATATATATATATATATATATATATATATATACACGCCTATAGCTGAGAAAAACATAATAATAATAATAATAATAATAATACCTAGCAGAAGGTCGTATCACAGGATAAATGGGAGCTTAAAAGATAATAATAATAATAATAATAATAAGATCAGTATGAAAATTGTACACACAAAATACACAAAAATAACACAAATGAAAGCGTACAAAGAAAATTTAAAAAAAAAAAGAATAAAGAGTAATAATAATAATAATAATAATAATAATAATAATAATAATAATAATAAAAAATAACACTTAAACTGAAAGTTAATATATATACATATATATATATATATATATATATATATATGTATATATATATATATATATATATATATATATATATATATATGTGTGTGTGTGTGTGTGTGTGTGTGTGTGTGTATATATTTACAGATTTATCTACATACATATATAAAACTTTAAATATTACAAATATATAATAACAAGAAAGGAATCCTTTAAAAATATCTGTTTTATGTATTTTCCAAAAAAAAAAAAATTATTTTTTTTCAAATCTCAAGATATGAATTTTTAATTACCATTTCGGAATAAGGGGTTGGAATTTTTAGGTTCCATCGTGTTCGATCGGAGTTTCTAAACGTATTTGGACAAGTCCCGCTTGCCTCGAAACTTTATTTTTAAAAACTTTAATATAAAAATTAATTCGTTTTATTTTTATTATTTCTTTAATGTCAGTGTAATCTTTCATTTTTCTTGTGTTTGTATGGAAGTTTTCAAATGGGGAAGAGTGGGGGAGGGGGGGGGGGGGTAAGAGATGTATCTGAAGTGCTGTCGTATATTGTCGTTTAGAATGAAAATATTTTGTGATGTAATCAAATGGTTATTAAATGCTTTGGTTGTGAAGGTTGTGAATTTTAACAATAAAAAAAAAGTGGATAATTTGCATATTATTAGTTAAGTTTTGCGAATCTTCCCACCATATTTGTAGTTTTTTTTAATGCGGGAAGGAGGGGCCAAGGGCGAATGCCCGCGAAAACGCTACCCCGAATAGAGGAAGAAGAGACCCAAAATCAAGGTCCAAGGTTTTCGAGATGCCTGGACACTGCGTTTGAAAGAGTGGAGGTCATAGACAGGAGGAAAGATGGATTGAGGAATACTGTTCCAGAGTTGAATGGTTTAGTAGATGAAAGATTGAAAATACTGATTGATTCTCGCGTTAGAGAGTTGGACAGAAAAGGAATGAGAATGATGTTGAGAGGAACGCTTTGAGAAGCTGTTGGAGAAGTGAAGAGTGAAAAAATAAAAGGAAAATAGTGGGTGAAAAGACAGAGCCCTGAGGAACACCATTATTAATAGATTTAGGAGAAGAACAGTGGCAATCTACAACTCCAGCTATAGATCAGCCAGAAAGGAAATCAGAGATAAAGGCACAGACAGAAGGACAGAAACCGAAGGAGGGTAGTTTGGAAATTAAGGACTTGTGCCAGACCCTATTAAAAGCTTTTGATGTGTCTAGCGCTTAGTGGAAGTACTACTATTACTACTACTACTACTACTACTACTATTACTACTACTACTACTACTACTAATAATAATAATAATGTTTGGTGTCATGTAACCTCCACAACATCTATAAAGGTCATAGAACGGAGGAAAACTACAGCTTTTTTGTGGAATCCGAACCTCTACCCCACCAACGAAGAAATCCCAGAAAAGCACCTTTATCCCTAAAATCTGAAGTCCAAGCCCGGACTTGAACCCAGGTCCTTCAGATTAAGAGCCCGGTGCTTTGCTCCTATAGGTTACCCCTAGCAGGTTTAGTAGAAGGAATGGGGTGTCTAAGTTATAAACTTAGAGGTTAAGAATTTATCACATAAAAACAGGTTTATGGGAAATCGTTAACAATAATAATAATAATAATAATGATAATAATAATAATAATAATAATAATAATAATAATGATAATAATAATAATAATAATAATAAAAAATTATATTTACCTTTAAATTAAGAAATTAGCATATCGGTAATATATGAAGTTACTCATATGAGGGGCGACAAGCTTGACCTTCGTGAAATGACGAATTATCGCACGGAACATTTGAATGGTTGAAAGATATGAATACATTCTAAAAAAATATTCTCTTTAACCAAATTAAGTTTAAAAAAAAAAGAAAAATCATTATTATTTATTAAGATAAAAAATTACTGGCACTCATTCAGAATAATTTAAATACCTACGAATCCAAGAAGTGAATACACTGAGATCGAGGGTTCGACTCCCGGTGGTTGATAGCAATCCAAAAGTTAGAGCAATGGGGCCACGTTCGTCTGCCTTGGGTACTGTGCCACTTCTTGGCACTCCTGATTATTATTATTATTATTATTATTATTATTACTAAAACCTATAAATTCAATTTTAAACTAAGAATAAAAAAAATACAAAGCGAAAAATTACCAAAATTTACACAACTTACACGACTTTGGGGGGAGGGGGTGTTCTTGAACATAATCAAATACATTTAAAAATGCAGATTTTCGCTTTGTGAAACATTATTATTATTATTATTATTATTATTATTATTATTATCGTATTATATGAAATATTCACCTTAATTATTCTAGTTTGATTTTCAGTGTGAAACAGTTTTGCTAATAATTAAAGGTGATTATCATTAAAATTTAAAAAATTCATATTTTAAAATAAACGATTTTCGTACGACGACAATAGTAGAGTTTTTCTTACGTATATAGAGAGAGTGTTCAAAAATTACCGATACACTTTATAGGATGTATACAATGTAAACACTATCTATAACTTGTAAACACTGTATACATAGAGATGTATATTTTCTTGTTACGCTTGCTAACGGTTGAGATATATATATATATATATGTACGTTGTGTGGGTGTGTGTGTGTGTGTGTGTGTGCTATACAGTTGTGAAAAAAATATTCGCTGGTGATGTAAAATCCAAGTTAAATACCGAACATTTCAAAATTCAGCAAAAATTTATGATTCGTTGGGAAATTAATTTGTATATATATATATATATATATATATATATATATATATATATATATATATATATATATATATATATATATATATATATATGTGTGTGTGTGTGTGTGTGTGTGTGTAATAATAATAGCAGATATTTTCGGTTCCAACAAATAACAAAGACTATTTAAATATTAAATTACTTAACAAGGCACTTGCTTTAATTTAACTTAACTTAAATACTGAATACTGATTACGTGAGATAATACGCAAGGAATGTTATTATTATTAAATATATGATAATTTGTGCTAAATATTTTGATAAAGTTTTTTTTTTTTAAATTAATTTAACTTTAATTGTCTCATCTCTATATAAATTATATTGCGTAAATATAATTTTATAATATAATATAGTTAACGGTATATTTCATGAACATATTTGTCATGAACATATATTTTATGAACATCTTCTAAAATTAAACACTTAATTTGTTTTTTTGGTTTATTTATAACAAATTTCTAAGTTTGTTTATCAAACTTAGATTACAGTTTTTCGTCATTATTTTGGTGCATTGAATAGTAAGTGGACTCCTGGAAATTTTCTAGATCGATCCAGCCTGTATAGTTATCTAGAATATCTCTTAGTTCCTCCTTCACCGTCGTAAAAGAAGATCTTTTGTTAAGGTCTTGATGCCAACACTTAGCGACAATTCTGTAGAACTCCGGTCGACAGTGTTCTGGTCGCTCCAAGCGGTACCCTTCGCGAACTCTTCTCATCACTTCGCGGGCACTAATGCCCGGGTAGGGCGTCGAGCCTTTAACGGAGAGGAAAATGGTGAAGTAAAAAGGTAATAAAAATCAAATGAAAAGAAATGACATACGTAACATGTACACTTTCGGAAAAAAATTCGCCCAAAAACAAAATTTCTAATAAGCATAAAAACATTACTAATTAGTAATGTTTTGGTTTTGTTTATAACATTTTATTACACTCCCCAAAAATAAATTAATAAATAAGTAAATAAATAAATAAATAAAATATTGAAAAGAAGCCAAGAACATTACCAATTAGTAATTTTTGATGCTTTTAGAATTTCTATTTCTAGTCGAACTTCTTTTCGAAACTATATAAAACGCAAAATTCTTCTCTTTCGCGTCAAATGGAATTAATTCACACACACACATACACACACACACACACACACACATTCGTCTTAGTCCAATTTTCTTCCTGTACAGCCCAAATAAAGGGGCATCTGATGTTCTCGGTTACCCTTTAATTTGAACAAGACTTCACTGTCCTTCGCTGAAAACAATGAACTGTTAACCAACATACAATCCTGTTTAAGACAAGATAGATCGTTCCTGACACGTAGAAACACGTACATGGAAAAAAAATCATATTAAGAATGAAGTTAATAGGTGATTTAGAAATAAGTACAAGATACACTGTTGCAAACAACCTTCTAGCCAGCGACCGTGACTCAATGGGTAATACCGTTTCCTTATAAATAAGTAAAGTGAAGACACTGAGGTCAGGAGTTCGACTCACGATGGTACTGGCTAATAATAATAATAAAACAGGGGTTAGAGCAATGAGACGCATTCGTCTGGCCTGAGGGCTCTGCCAGTTTTTGTCCCCCGCATATCCCCACCCTTTCACTGTTTATTATTACCTCTTCTAAATTCAAGAAATTCAAAAAATTCTTTTGATCCCTCAAACCAAACAAAGCTTCCAATTTTTTGCTGTACATTCGACTGAGCAATCTGTAGAATAAATTCCTTTATCTAAAATCAATTGAAATACTGTAAAGAAACTTTAGTATAGCCTCGATATGCAACTTTAATTCTATATATTCCTATTTTACCTAATGTAACAATTTCCCAGCAGAGAATGCCAAAACTCCAGACATCCGACTTATGAGTGAAGATGTTCATGAATAAACTCTCAGGTGCCATCCATCGAATAGGGAGAGGCCCCTGAAATAATAATAATAATAATAATAATAATAATAATATATATTTAAACCATGCTTTAAACCATGATTTGTTAAGAAAATGAATGGACTATTTTTAGGTAATATATGACTGAACTCTTCCCTACCAAAGCAAAACTAAAGTAAGTGAATGAAATGATGGTTAATGTTTTTTACACAAAGAAATTTCATAAATAAATTGTAAAAAAAACATGCAAGTTTATAATCTATAAAATTCTTCAAAAGTTATTAATAATGACATTTACATATACAGTGTGATTGAGAAATCATCGTTGTGCCCCACGACCACTCACGTATGATGTAGATGCGCAGTGATTTTTCGATCACGCTGTACAATATTAACGTACTGACGCGTATTGTATTCATCTTTTATTCAATGATAAATAGAATACGTAACAAAGAACACTTACGTGAGGAATACAACGTACTAATTAAGTTCAAAATAAGGAAGTACTTTCGTGTGGGAGATACCAACTTCTTCAGTCTCGTAAGTCATGGGAACTAATCAATTCAATAGTCGTTTGAGTGGGCTCTTTAACCCCCTCCGCAACACCTAAGGTCATATGAAAGAGGGAACCTACAGCTTTACGTGGGATCCGAACCAGGAGTCGCCACATAATCTGGTCACAGAAGACGGTCCTCCATCCAACTACGACCTAGACCCGATGGGAAGCGTTGTTACGATATTGGCTACGACGCAACCTTCGGTTCAGTAGTCTAAGGATGAAATGTACTTGGGATTTCACTTGTTTTTACATTTTTTGAGCTTAATTCGAGTGATTCCCACGATCATGGGGTACGTTTCCGGTATCAATACCTACTTGCTTATTTTCAATTGTTTCTCCTCATCTCTACTTCC
This sequence comes from Bathynomus jamesi, assembly GCA_023014485.1. NCBI lineage: Eukaryota > Metazoa > Arthropoda > Malacostraca > Isopoda > Cirolanidae > Bathynomus > Bathynomus jamesi. The sequence continues at coordinate 33,224 of JAJOZX010016431.1, read as the reverse complement.
GACATTTTTAACATGTTTGAAAATATTACCAAAATTAAGATATTTTATTACATTTAAATTTATTTAATCAATAAAATGAATATTGAAATATACGAGAAGGGAATAAATATAAACTCACTTAATTTTTTAAAATAAATTTCTTTGTGATGAGACGTTCTTTACATATTTATGAAATAGGCCTCCGTCCTCTTTCAAATTTATCTAAGTTACGCCTGTCAACGGACAAGCCAGTTTTCTATCGTTTCCCGTTATTGTTTTTTTATGACGTTTAAAGTTTCGTTTTCTTTTATACTTTTACTACGAGAAACTATTTTAATTTTTCGAAAGTATTCTTTGTCTCGATTTTACATGGACAACAGTGAAAAAAAAATCAGTAAAGGAGTAATTAACTTTCTTTCGTGTCTTACCTTACTCTTTTGTTCGTAGATATCATTATCCATATCTTTGACGCTTCTCGCTAGTCCAAAGTCAGCAATTTTGCAGACTTTGTTATGGTCCACTAATATATTCCTCGCCGCTAAATCTCTATGAATTACCTGCAATTAAGAGAATCAAGAAAGTGCGTATGTAGATTACGTTCACACTATAGACCGAATTCAGAGACTTCATTGGTTATAATTGTTATTTAAAGAGAACAATCGATGTCGTAAAGATTACGTAAAAGGACAGAATATTTATTAATGAAATAGAACAACATAGAAACCGCTTACGAAGGAATGATTTTAATCAAACTTTCGCAGTTCGCACAAATGAGTATTGCCGTCTGTATAATCTCCGCAAAGCTCTTTCAAGTATTTCTCAAATTGTTGAAATACAGTTTATGTCGAGTTGGAAAGTCTTATTAGATTAAAGTGGGATAAAGTGAACTATTTTTTCATTTGAATATTTTGAAAAGGATTGAAAACATTAAACTACGAAAGGAACTTAAAACCATTACTATATAGCTAGGCCAGGGCTTCCCAACCTTGGGGTCGCGAACCAGTCTGATAATTTTAGTTTCAATTCTCTTCCTGCGGCCGTCCCACAACACACTTGTCAATCATGAATGTAGTTGCATATCACAGCTGAAATCCGGGTCTTTCCGCGCATAATAAACGCTGTGTGTGTATATATATATATATATATAATTTTGGGGGAGTTTGTCGAACTTCGACCAGTGTTTGGGGTCGTTAATTGTGTGAACGTGATTTTCGGGGTCGCACGTGATAAAGGTTAGGAAGCCCAGATCTAGGTCATACTATATCATACCGCAAGGTCGTAGAATTTTATTTATTGAACATATTAATAAAAAAAAAACCCGCAAAAAAGTTCAAAATTCCGGATACAGTTAAGGTTTGATAGTGCTAAGAACAGCTCAGTTTAATGATATAACTAATAAGTATGTCATCCATATTTGTTGTATAATACTGAGAAATATAAAAATTTTAATACAGACCTACAATGAATTAATTAATACTATATTTTACTATATAGTCGGGTAAAGCGAATTATCACGGGTAATTAATCAATTTAGATTACCATACATACACTATATATATATATATATATATATAATATAATATATATATATAATATAACATGTACAGAAAACAAAAATTATATAACAGTTATTAGAAATAGTATTTAATTAGAGCAGGCAGTTAAGGATTTAAGGAAACAAAAGACACTTAACTGCCACTTAACTGGCTGCTTTAATTAAATACTATTTCTAATAACTTTTATAATAATTTTTGTTTTCTGTACATGCTAATTGTCTAATTTCATTTATATAGTTCTTATGTATTCAATAATTAAGTTACTTATTGAGAAAAAATCTTTAGATTGTTTTATTTTTTAAATTTAGTTGCCGTAGGCCTATTACTTTTGACCGCATTCTTGCCCCTTAACTGTTTGGCTTAATTAAATAAATAATATTTGAAGAATTGTTAACATTTTTATGTGTACATTTTAATTGTATTTTTTCTTTCACATAATCTTTATGTACTTGATACTTTATTAGACTTTTGAACAGGTTATCTATCGGGAAAAAAAATTTCAGATTGTTTGTAGATATTGGAATATTCCGTACGACGATGGCACCATGTCTTTTGTTTCCTTAAATTCTTGCCACTTAATTGCCTGCTTTAATTAAATACTATTTCTAATAACTGTTATAATAATTTTTGTTCTCTGTACGTGTTAATTGTCTAATTTCATTTATATAGTTCTTATGTATTCAATAATTTAGTAGCCTTTAGATTAAGTTACCTATTGAAAAAATCTTTAGAATGTTTAATTGTTTTAAATTGAGTTGCCGATTCGGAATTTTTCGCTTGTGTATTTAACTCATTTATTAGGTAAATTCTGTCTATTTCTTTCTTGCCCCTGAAGATGTGAATATATCACGAAAGCGCTCGGATTTCGTGTTTCTTTTTCCTTTTCCCTGTGGTTGTTTGCTTATTAATAAGATCACGTGTTATATAATATATATATATATATATATATATATATATATATATATATATATATAAACCCACAAGTAGCGTCAATAGTAAGCCACCTGTTTTTACCAGTTACGTCGAACTTTGTAAACAAATCTGACTTTCTTGTACGACCTATTTTTTTAAGTTAGGTTACGATAGCTTAAATTAGATTAACTCAGGTTAACCTAACCTAAGACAAATCAGAGGGTGTAGTAAAGTGTGAGGAAGCATAAGAGACTATTTATTTGAGTTCGAGTTTTTTAATTAAAATTCTAACGCGAATCAAATTTTTAAAAAATAATTATTGTATAAGGTAAAAAAAAAGCTTTCTCTAAATTTTCTTATAGAATCCTCCCCATCCCTTACTTTAACACGATTGAAAGTGATTAAAAATTTGAAAATATAAAATATATAACCTGTTCGACCTACTAAGTACAAAAAATGGTCACGGACGAAAATTTACACAAATGTTTGACCAACTTGGGCATTTATGACGATATATATATATATATATATATATACAGGGTGTCTCAGAAGTCGCACACCATAGGCTTTATTCAGATTTACGAGGTTTACGAGTCGAAATGGTTTATAAGTGATGTTTAATTACAATATATGTTCGATAATGTTCGCATAATAAAATTAATAGTATGTACAGTTAATCAAAAAGCTAATGTAGCTTCACTCAATTTAATTACTTTAAGATAGCTGTTTGATTAACTATGGTGCGCAACTTCTGAGACACCCTGTGTGTATATATATATATATATATATATATATATATATATATATATATATATATATATATATATATATATATATATATATATATATATTGTTTCTTTATTGTCTAATTTTAATTTAATTTAGCTTTATTTCAATTATTTCAGACAACTTAATAATGCCTCGTAATTACACGGGAATAGCTAACTCGTGGATACAAAATTATCCAAAAGAAAATTTAGAAAGGGCCATTGTTGTCAAAAATGATGGTATATCAAGCTACAAGGCGCGGAAGAATTTGGGGTTCCAAAAGAAACCTTGGCAAAGCATTGTGCTGGGATAAAGTGTACAAAAATAGGTGCAGGACGACATACTTATCTGTCAAATAAACAAGAAAACTATCTCGTAACACTATGTCAAAATCTTGCTGAATTTGGATTTGCAGTCAATAATACTTGAATCTTTATTTAAAAAAATCTAAATTAATTTAATTTTAATATTATTATCCCCTAATAGCTCGTAACAAAAAGACATCCGGAGGTAAAGTGAATATTGCCCAGCCATATTTGGGGTAAAGTGAACTAGTAAATCTGGTTTTAAAAAGTTGAACACATTTGACTCATCGACCTTGTTTTATTCATTTTAATCAGTTTTACCTAATAGTAGGGATCTATAATAAAATTTTAAAAAGTGTATTTATTCCATAACACTATTTTTTAAAAAGTTATCTTAGAAACCCCCCAAAAGCAGTTCACTTTCCCACTAGGTTACCCTGTAATCGACAATGACTTACTCCTCTGGACTGAAGATACTCGCATCCTGTGGCAATTTGACAAGCAAATTTTGTGAGATCTCTCGATGTCAAATGTTCAGAATCAGAAGAAAAGTTGAAACAATTATTTTTACTCCTTTGCTCTCTGAGGAACGTGAGAAGCTTTCCAAACATTACGTATTCCATTACCAAATGATAAGGTTCTGAAAGAAAGGAAGTCGAATGTGGAGTAACATAATATCTTTAAAGTTTATGAGAAATCACTTTCTATGAAATATTTTACAAAATGTAATTTTCATTATTTTGGTGTGTAAAGATCGTAATTTTCATTATTTTGGTGTGTAAAGATCGTAATTTTTAGTGTGTAAATGTGTATGTGTAAATTTTTAAAATTTTGAATATCTTCAACAGTTTACGAGTGTTAAAACGTTTATGTCCAATCTCCAATAACCAATCTTTGAGTCCTGCACCGATAACGAAATCAAAGCAAGTGTTAATCCTAAGATTAAAAAATTATTTACTCGATACAGCAAGAGAAAAACGTGTAAGCATCATATACATTGTTTAAAATAGTAGCATTTAAAAATAAAATTCATTAATATGCTTATCGTATTTATCTATCTATCTATCTATCTATCTATCTATTACCTTGCGTGGTACAACACCCGAGAAGCGTGACTATATTAGGATGTTGGCCAAGGTGTTGCATAATGGAGAGTTCTCTCAGCAAATCACTCTTTTCCTTAGGCCCGGCACCTTCTTTCACTCCTTTTACGGCCACCAGAACGGTTGGACCTCCATCTTCGTCCCAGTCGCAAAGATTCCTCGCTTCCGCTTTCACACCTGTAGAAAAACAAAGGTAACATCGTATTACACTCAAAAACTCTTTAGTAATGTAACCTTTTAAGTCCGCATCGCCGCTCGAGTGGCGTTAAATTTCGAGGTGAGATTTAAATTTCTCGAGCAAGACGGCTGCCTCCCCTTGTCCTCCCGCGGCACAGCGACGCTCAACCTATCGTTTTCACAGTTATATGTTGTCACACGAAAATAATATAAACATATATTTGAAATCAGTGATTTTTTTTTTCCTCTAAAAAAAATCCATAAAAAAAAAAAAAAAAAAAAATACTTTGATTTTCGCCCCCGAATATACGTCGCGTCGCGTAATTTTAGGTGGAAAAAATTAATCGAAATTCGTCCACACACACAAAAAGATTGCGCACTGAAAAAGGTTAAAGAACAAAAGTATTTCAATTTCAGACTACAAAAAGTTTTTGTGTTGAAAATTATAAGTGGAAATTTTGTTAAAACTGAATTAAATAAATGACATTACTTCAAAATAAATTTGGTTTAGATTAATCACACGATAAAAAAAAAAACAGTAAGGAGGGCCAGAAAGTGGCACGGGGCTCAGGCCAACTAATGCGACCAACTGAGCTAACTCACGTATTAATATTACCAGCATAATCGGGAATCGAACCCCTGAGCTCAGTATCTTCACATCGCTTACGGGGAAACGGTGTTACCCACTGACCTACGGACGCTGACTTAAACATATACAGAGAGAGAGTTGCCAAAAATAAATAGACGCCACGATGATTTGTCATCGAGAACAAATAGCAAAGCTCATCAATGTGTGTCACGGTCACTGTCACCATTACATAATACAAAGGAAAAAGCAACACTATTTTAAATATATTCATTCGATATATCTGTTATTATTTTTTGATTTTTATATCAAATAAAAACTTATGGAAAATCGAAAGTATCTATTTACGTTTTTCAATTCTCTGTATAAGATTATATTTATTTAGAATTAGAATTAGAATTAGAATTGGGCTTCACTTCATGTGGGGAAATTTGAAAATGATTAATTCCAAATAAATATAACTTTAAATGTGTTTAATTTAAACTAAATTTATTTTGAAGTAACATTAGTTATTTTTAAGATTCCGACTCATAATTTTTAACACAGCATTTTGTTAGTCTAAAATCTAAATCTAAACAAACTTTCTGTTTCAATTAATATATATATAAATATATATATATATATATATATAATATATATATATATATATACTTACTATTCCAAAGTTTCCTTCGCCGATGACAGACGTGAGACGAAGTTTGGATCGTGAAAGTTCCCATGGTGAATCTCTTTGCAAGATGACTCAAAAATGTAGCCTGGAAATGCATCCTGAAATACCCAAAGCAAACAAGAATGGAATAACTCGTGTTTCGTGGTGAGAAAATATTATCTGCAAATTCAGACTCTTCCAAGTTTGGTTTCATCAGTGATAGTCGAAAGGGACTGAAAAAATGGCACCAAGTAAAATTTATCTCTCTCTCTCTCTCTCTCTCTCTCTCTCTCTCTCTCTCTCTCTCTCTCTCTCTCTCTCTCTCTCTCTCTCTCTCCGTGAGTGGATTGAAAGATCTTTGAAACTTCCTCTTGTCCTTGTAACTCCCTATAACTCTCTCGAGTTCCCATCTCAAGGAACAGCCAAATAAAAGTATTAAATTTTTACCACTTGTGATTACCGACTACATCTTACTTGATCTCCAAATACAGGGTGGGGCACGGGAATCAAGTGTTTTTTGAATAGCTAGTAATCGGCCATTAGGAATGGGAGGGGCGTGCGGTAGGTAGCATTCCATTCCTGGGTTCATAGCATTTAACTTTAACTAACACTCACCTTTATCTTTCTGGTGCCATCATGGAGCAGTGGACGTTAGAACACCGCATGTTCGCGTATGATCATTTTGTTAGGAGTGGCGAGTCAGTGACAGCAGTTCAGCGTGCGTTTCGCCGCAGATTCAACATTCATCGAAATGACTCTGTTCCCGCTCGTGACACAATCTTACGTTGGGTTAACAATCTTCGAACAGGAGGCTCAATAATGAAAACAAAACCGAAGGGGCCGCAACGCACTGTGCGTACTCCAGAGAACGTTGAAAGGGTCAGACAAGCGATGTTGCAAAGCCCAGGCCGCTCTGCTCGGAGACATTCAGCTGCACTCGGAATCAGCAATCGTACTGTTAGACGGATTTTGCATGAAGAATTACATTTTCACCCATACAAGTTAGCGATGGTGCAGGAATTGAATGTAAACGATTGCCCCCAACGACTGAATTTTGCACAGGAAATGCTTGCACTTTATGAGCAGAATGAAAACATGATGGTGGTAATGAGTGATGAAGCCCATTTCCACCTTAATGGGGCCGTCAACAATCAAAACTGTCGGTATTGGGCTGCTGAAAATCCGCGACAACTCCATGAAAAACCGCTGCATAGCCCTAAGGTTACAGTTTGGTGCGCGGTGGGAAAGTTTGGCGTCATCGGTCCCTATTTCTTCGAACAAAATGGGGTTACCGTTACCATAACATCTGGGCGTTACATTGAGATGGTGAACACCTTTTTCATCCCTGAGTTACGAAGAAGGCGTATTGCTCGTCGACATTTGTGGTTTCAGCAAGATGGGGCCACGCCACACACCGCCAGAGCGTCAATGGCTGTTCTTCGCCCCCTGTTTCCCAACCATCTCATTTCGAGATTTGGTGACATTGCATGGCCCCTCGGTCCCCTGACTTGTCCACATGTGACTTCTTCTATGAGGGTACCTCAAGTCACGTGTCTACGAGGACAAGCCCCGTACATTAGATGCATTGAAGGAAGCGATCCGTCAACAAATCATCCAAATCAACAGAGACCTGCTGGGAAGAGTGGAGGCCAATTTTCGTAAACGCCTTCAACAATGCGTCGACGGCCAAGGACATCATATGCCAGATATAATTTTCGGTACATGATTATTATGACATGAAATGCTATGTTCTTACGAATGTTGTTCTACCAAATATTTTCTTTACAAAAAAATATCATTTTCCTGATTATTCCAAAAACACTTGGTTCCCGTGCCCCACCCTGTATATACAAGGATTTAATTATTATTCCAACAGCAAATACATAAATACAGACATTTATTAACGCGATGATGCCCTATAATAATTCATTACTATGCAGTTAAAATCATAGACTCGTCGGCAACATTCATAAAGTAACCACCGAAAAACTTCAAATATAACTGAAAGGAGTCAGTCATTCGTAGTAATTCAAGAAACAATTAAAGCTGTGAATCCGAAATTCGCGTAATGAAGAATAATATTATATTTAGACATCGCGGCTAATTCCTTAAATTTTCTAATAAACACGCGTGTTAAATTGAGGCTAAACAAAACGTGACATCGCGTAATTAAGGTAAAATTCCAATTAAATTTCGTGAACAGTTCGGCAGAATAAAAATTCAAAATTCATGAATTAGGATGGAAATAATTTGTTCTTCATTCCCCAGGTGTGCTCGCAAATATATATAATATATATATATATATATATATATATATATATATATAGAGAGAGAGAGAGAGAGAGAGAGAGAGAGAGAGAGAGAGATTTAAAATTATATATATATAATTTTAGAATAAAGCAATAAATATTAACAATTATTATTATTATTATAATAATTACCAGCGTCTCATTGTGGCCAACTGATCGCGTGTGATTCGTTGGAGGTGTGAACCCTTCGGCTCTTTCCTCCCTCTCAGGCAAAGATTTTTTCTCCCTTTTATGGCGTTGTCTGTAGAGGATCGCGAGAGCAGCCACGCAAGGGACTATCCCGAGAATCCCAATCAGGTAGATGTAAGAGTTAGCTTCGGCTGACGAGGCGTTCTCTGACAACTCCGTGTCGAGTATGTCTTCGTATTCCATTATCTCATTGTTAGAGATGTGGTCAATGTTTATTAATTGATCCCGCGAAGTAGTAGTTGTAGTAGCAGCAGCAGCAGTAGTAGTAGTAGAAGTAGTAGTACTATCCGTAGTAGTAGTCGTAGTAGTAGTAGTAGAGGTAGTAGTAGTAGTTGAAAAATCAGAATCTGAAGGTTCTGTAGTTTCTTTTGAAATTGTTGGCCTTAGATGAGCAGTTGGGTTTACTGAGACATTTTCTGCTTTCAAACTATTTAATATTGTATCATTACGACTCCCTTGATTACTGTCAGAAAAGTCTCTGGTTTGGGATCTCTCAGTAGAAGTGTATATTCTCTCGTTTTCTGATCCGGGAGTAGTAATCGAGATTACAGTTGATCTCGTGCGAGTAACTTCGCTTGAAGATAGTGTAGTTGTAGCAAATATTTCGGGAGATAGTTTTTCTCTTTTGCCATCGAAAACTGTTTTAAGTATGATCGGTGACGTACCAATTTGTTCGGACGATTCACTAGATTTATCACCTTCTCTACTCGAAGGTTTGCTAGACGATAACTCATTCTTTGAATCCGGGAAGGATGGTGAAGGAGAAGTTAAAAATGCATTGGTAGAAGTTTCATTCCGATGCCTAAGCGTGAAATATGTGGTATCTGGTTTTTCCGTACTTCGATGACGATGTTGATGCGTAGAATTTATCAACTTTGACTGTATTGGGTTTTCGTTATTAGGTGTGAATGATTTAACACTGGACACAACCTCTCTACTATCGTCGTGACTTATTATCTGCGGTTCTGGATATCTCGTTTTGGATCTGGTTTTTGTATTTGGGATAATGTACCTGATGGTAGTTGCTCCAGATAAATTTACACCACTTCTATTAGTATTTACTTGATCTTTAAGTTTTATTTTTTGGCCATCGAATTCGGCGTCAATTATGTGTATCCCCATTGACGCTAATTCTTTATTCAGTTTTTCAATTTCTTGAACAATTATATCTAAGTTATCCCTGCCCCCTTTGGTAGCATTTTTCATCAATTCAGATAGTTTTTCAAGGACTATATCTTGAGGCGATTTCATTCTAGGTAAAGTCGTTATAGGAACAAACCTCGATGATTGAGGGGTTTTAACATTGTGTTTGAGGTTAGAGATTGGAACTCTGAGCCCTCTTACGGATGTAACAAAAGGCCTATGTCTTTTTGGCTTGGGAGAGGGATTTGTAGGAAAATTAAACGGAAGTTTAGGTGTCGATGTCGTGATTAAATTTGTGCTGTATGGACCATTTTGAGTTTTTGCATCTTCCTCGTACTGTCTCACGAATGGCAGTAGAGGAAGTGCGCTTTCAGGCTGAATTATTACTTCAGAGTCATCTGGTGTAGTTGTAGTTGTGGTTGTGGTTGTGGTTCCAGTTGTAGTAGTGGTTGTTGTAGTAGTGGTTGTTGTAGTTTTGGGTGTGGATGTGGTTGTAGATGTAGTTGACTTTACTGGATTCGAAACAATAGGTCGCCTAGTCCTAAGAGGTATCCTTTTACGGAAAAAAGAACTCGCGATACCAGGAGTCTCAGTTGTTGCTAGAAGCAAAGGTGAAGATCCTTTAACAAGGACGTCTTTCTCTGAGGTTGCTGAAGAAGTGTCATTACTACTACTACTACTACTACTACTATTATGAATTATTGTCTTTGCATGGTTTAAACTCGATCGAAGGGAGTTTATTTCATAGGTTTCATTTGTAAGAGGCTCATTATTTTTTTGAAGAACAGATTGAGTTGAATTAGTTCCATTTTGTTGATTCTTCAACAACTGTTCATTTTCAGTTCGACTCGCTGCACTATTAAGCACTCTGTCTATGATAGATTCCGAAGACTCTTTTTGGTCAGGTGAACGAGAGTTTTGTTTATTTGAATTCATTTCTCTCATAAATGATTCTCTTCTTCGTTTATACCATTCTGCAGTTTTGGGAATTAGTTTTGCATTTTGAGTTATGTTTCTTGTTCTTAATGGGGAAAATATTGTTCTGGGCGTTGATGATGGGGTTAGTGATTGTGCAGTGGTTGTACTAGTAACATTAGGTTTCGTAGAATTTGATTCAGTGATAGCGGTAGATTTAGCAGTGATAGCAGTAGATTTAATCTCTGCTACATTACGAGTGGGTACGAGCGGCCTCATTCGAGTCCTACCTACTTCATCAAAAGTTTTTTGCATGACAACGGGTCGTCTTCTGATGACTTGAAAAACGACTGGCTTATTAGTTGTGAACTCAGCGTCTAAAGAAGCATTACGAATACTTTGTTTAACGACATTACTTGGTTTTGTTGTCGTTATTTCTGTTATCGTAGTAGAAAGCGTTGTTGTGGAAGTACTTCCTTTAACACTGTTTGATACTTCATCAGTTTGAGGAGTTTTAGAACTGTTTGAAGTTCCGTGTGAAGTGATATTCTTATGGAATAGGTGTTCATTCGATATATTTTTAGGTTGAGTTGGCGGAGTTGTAGTCATCGGTGAGGTAGTTCCGGTAGAAGTAGTTTTACTACTAAATCTGTTTTCCAATCTTGATGTAATCTTTTTGATTCTCACCGACTCTTTATTTCGTTTTCCATCATTTAAACTTTCATTTCTTGAACGAATTTCACTGACAGTCGATGATTTCAGGCTCGATTCTGTAGTGCTCACTTTGTCCTTCGTTGAAGCCTCCATTCTCTTCCTAAAATTTGCTAGCTGAGTAAAGAGCTTCTGTTTGGATCTTTTTGCTTGTTCGACATTGTCTTCTCGCTCGGCAGCAGAAGATGTTGGTCCGCTTCTTCTCTTCGGCCACGGCCTTAAGTAGGCAGCAGGGGGAGTTGGAAAAGGTCTGGAACCTGAAGGGGCCCTCCGAACCGGGGAAACAACCCTTCTAACTGGTCTATTAACGGAAGAGCCTGCGGAGGAGTCCCTCACGGATGGAGAAGGACCTCTCACAATCCTCATGTTGGCAATGCCATCCGCCTTTCCGCTCCGAACTCTGCGTTCGTTTATAGTTAATGGCACTGCCCCTTGCGGGATATAAAGGGGGAGCAGAAGCGTTTCAGCCCCTTTGTAAACGGGTTCCTTGGAGGCAGCGTCAACAAGCTCTGATTTTACTCCATAATCACCTCTGTAATTGGGAAGGAGAGCGTGGTACTCCGCGAATATTTGGGAAGAAGATGCTTCACTCACATGGTTACTGGTCACGACACTCCTTACCCCTGCAGGCAGAGGGTCCCACCGGTCCTCAGGAACACCTGTAAAGGAAAAAAACAATTGTTCTTTACAAAGAGATTCCTTTTGTTTCGTGATACAAATAAATATTTAAGTACCATATACTCGTATATTTTAAAAAACAAAAATTATTATTATTACAACGGTTTCTCTCTCTCTCTCTCTCTCTCTCTCTCTCTCTCTCTCTTCTCTCTCTCTCTCTCTCTCTCTTTAAAAATAACCATCATAAACGTGAGCATTATTTTCCAATTTTGGCAAAGATGCGGTGATCATATCTCACCCCATATCGTAACAAGGATCCATCCGAGCGGTCGTTAAAAAAGCTCGGAGTGGAACGTGTATCCTTCAAGCATCGTTCAGAATCACCCTGTAACGTATCCTCTCACAACAACAACAACAACAACAAACCCTTCCTTTCCCGTCCTGTTGCTCAACGAAAAGGTCAAAATTTAAGCTTTCCCTTCCTCAAATATTCGAGAAGACGAAAAGGTGACGTTTCGTAAGTTATTTCGTAACCGTTTTTAAGTAACGTATTCGTGTGTATGTTAACGGATTTTTCCGTTACTTAAATATTAATTCTATGTATTAACGATTTCCTTCACCATGGCCAATCATGGTCAACCACACCTTGTTTTATTTACGATTTAAATCTATTCTTATATTCTTCTTCTTTTTCGTCCTTTACTATTTTATATTCATTTATTTATTAGTTATTTTAGTGATATTTTTATATACTATATATAATATATATTGTTAAAATGTTCTCTCTCTCTCTCTCTCTCTCTCTCTCTCTCTCTCTCTCTCTCTCTCTCTCTCTCTCTCTCTCTTCTCTCTCTATATTATATATATATATATATATATATATATATAATCAATTTGGATTTTTTTAATTGCAATGCGTTTTAAATTAACTTTATGGTAAAGTGAGCATGCTTGACGTGCATGTTTCGTTGTATGGAAGGTTAGTTACGAAAATAACGCATTTAATGCATAGAACATTCGACCTTGAATGAAATTTGCTTCATTCTTTGTAACTAATAATCATTGTTTTATCTTAAGTTGCAGGTTGGTCGCCACGAGGGTCGAATCAGAGAAATAAAGAGTTTGTATAATCGCGGATTTAATAAATTGTGATCACGCATATATAATTAATTATCTATTTAATTCGAGTAGCTGGAGTTAAATAGCGTTATTCAAAGTTCAAGCACCATAGCACCATTTAATAAATAAAAAATATCCATATTGCTATGGTGCCTGGTGCCTACTTGACTTTTGAACAACACTGCGCGTAATAGCGTGGATTACATTGATGTAATTTGTGGGTTTTAGATTCTACGTTATTAAATTACCTTTTAAATATCTTAATAAAGGTATTTATTCAGTCATTGTAGTTATTTTATTGTAATTTATGAGCGCTATAAGAGAAAAATCCATACTACTCGCACAGTGAAATATAAATACCAGTCTGTTTTAAAGTGCTTGCTGCGTCTCTTTAAGCTTACATAATTTTACACACACACACACACACACACATAATATATATATATATATATATATATCGGATTTAACTCAGAATGGTCCCCTGGGGTTTTTTATGATACACACAGACCGTGCATGGAACAAGGAACTCTTCTAGGAAAATTAAATGTGAAGGCAGCGAGTCTTTTGCTTATATTGAGGTTCTAAATGTAGCGGGGCTAGGCTGCTTTAAACCCTTGATCCTGTCCCAAAGCTGGATCCTATCTGCTTTGCAGATAGCTGGTAAGGGAAGCTATATTTTTGGGGCCTCTTTGCGAGTGACCCGTTCGTTGCCCACGTCGGGCTAACATCATGAAAAAGAAAAAACTATTGTTGGTTTACGTCGTCGTCGTCGGCCTAGGCAAGCCACGGCTTGGGACCGTAGCGCATCTATCCGGTATAGGTTAACCTGGATGATGTAGCCATAAGCACTGCCGCTAGTTAAGTGCCAACCAGTGATTCTTCTCACTAGCCGTATTGAGTCAGTTAGGCGAAACTGCGACAGTACCAAAGGTGGAAAATATAACCTTTGGTTTTCTATTATTTATTTGTAAAATGGACATGGTATTAGATTAAAATAAATATTTGAATATAAATAATTAACTGACAATTGTGATATATAATTAATTATGTTTACATACAATAAAATAATATAGTATACATAAAATTAGTATTAATGTGGTTCACAATTGAATTATGATGGGTAACTAATTTAAAATGAATTTATATCTATTCCGAAATTCAAGACGGTAAAATTAACATTTAACTTGAAACTAAAATAAGAGTATTCACTACACACTCCCCCACCAGAGAGGAAGTTCAAAGAGTTCCGAACGACACAGATTTCCGCTGGACCTTTTTGGTAGCTACATGTACCTCGCTTAAGGTGATTCCAAAAACGCAGGCTTAAGACGATCGATAGAAACCTTGTCGACCTTGGAACCGCGCTGGATGAGAAATGATTTGCGCGTACGTCGGAGAACTCATAGGGTCCGTCATATGGACATTGGAGAGGCCGTTTTGGGACAGGTACACGAACGAAAACGTGGGTGCAAGACTGGAGGGCTGGGGAAACAAAGATGTTCTGTTGGCTAGTCAATCGAGGGGGAACAGGCTGAAGGGACTGCATGTGAGAGGAAAGTGTTTGAGCGAATTCCGTAGGATCACATGACTTATCCCCTGCAGTGAAGTAGCCACCTGGTAGCCGCAGTGTTGTTCCATAGACTAGTTCAGCCGCTGTAGTCTTCAGATCACTCTTAAATGCAGAGCGAATACCAAGCAACACGAGTGGAAGCTTATCCATCCAATGGGAGTCTTCGTGACACATAAGGGATGACTTCAGCTGGCGATGGAAGCGTTCGACGAGGCCGTTAGCTTGCGGGTGATACGCACAGGTATGCGCATGTACTGTACCCAACAAGCTGGTAAACTTCTTCCAAAGCGAAGACTCAAATTGGCGACCTTGGTCAGTGATGACTTTTGTCGGCAATCCAAATCTTGATACCCATCCATGAAGAAAGGCTCTTGCAACAGTGTCCGCTTGGATATCAGGAAGTGGGATGGCTTCAGGCCATCTGGAAAAGCGGTCGAGACAGGTGAGCAGATAACGTTGGCCTTGAATCACTGGAAGAGGGCCAACAATGTCTACATGAATTACCTCAAATCGCTGGGATGGGGGCGGAAATGCGTCAAAGGGGGACCTGGTGTGCCTTTGGACTTTGGCACGCTGGCAGGCAAGGCACGTTTTGGTCCAATGTTTGACATCCTTCCGCATCGAGGGCCAAACAAAGCGAGAGGTAACCAGGTGTTGCGAAGCACGGATACCAGGATGGGAGGGCTTATGAAGATCCGTGAAGACTGCTTTCTGTGACATGGAGGGACATAAGGGCGAATAGCAGCTGTTGATACGTCGCAATAGAGGGGCACAGACAATCCTGGCATACTCATTTTCTTGAGGGAAAGTGAGTGAGTGGAGTCTTCTCTGAGCAGGTCTTGTAGTTCCGTATCCTTATCTTGATCCTGTGCAATAGCATTCCACAGTGTAGAGCTGAGGGTAACAGAAGTAATCTCTATTCTTGAAAGTGCATCCGCTGGAGTGTTCAAGACACCTTTGATGTGGCGGATATCTGTGGTAATTGCGAGATATAATCGAGTTGCCTGATGACTTGGGAGAGTGGTTACAGCTGTTTTATTGAAGACAGTGACCAAGGTTGTGGTCGGTAAAAAACACAAAACTCTCGGCCTTCAAGGAAATGTTGAAAATGCTTCACGTAAGTAAATAGCAAGAAGTTCACGTCCGAAAGCACTATAACGCGTTTGGGCTGGCTGCAGCTTTTTCGAGTAAAACGCGATGGGTGCTTGTTGACCGTTAATGGTTTGTTCCAACACCCCACCGATCGCAACATCTGATGCATCGACCGTCAGAGTTAGGGGGGCATCACTGATAGGAAATGACAGAGACAATGCACTATTGATAGCATTTTGGCATTGTCGAACGCCTGTAAACTATCGCTACACCATAACAATTTCGTTACCTTGCGTTTGTGTGTGATCATAGCGTGTAGAGGAGCAAGAACACTGGCACAGTTTTTAATGAACTTGTGGTAATAATTTACCAAACCTAGAAACCGCCGTAACTCACGCTGATTATTTGGCATAGGGTAATTTTTATCACTTCACACTTGTCCTGAAGGGGGTAATTCCGTGCTGCGAAATCGTGTGACCAAGAAATTCCAAGGTTGGCTGTGCAAACACACACTTAGATGCATTAATAGTAACACCGTATTGTTCTAAGCGTTGAAAGAGGAGTGAAAGATGTTCCTTATGTTCCTCTTCCGTTGAGCTGGCCACAAGCAAATCATCGATGTAGGCATAAACAAAGTCTAAGCCTCTGGTGACCTCATCTATAAACCTCTGAAAGGTTTGCGCAGCATTCCGTAGCCCGAACGGCATCTTCAAAATTCGAATAACCCAAATGGTGTACAAACTGCAGTCTTGGGAATATCCGAAGGCTCTACGGGAATGTGGTGGAAAGCCTTAACGAGATCTATTTTACTGAAGATAGATTTGCCGTGGAGAAGAGAAGTAAAGTCTTGGACATTTGGTACCGGATATCGGTCCGGGATGGTTGTCGAATTCAAAAACCGGTAATCCCCACATGGTCTCCAGTCTCCTGACTTCTTCTGGACCAGGTGTAGGGGAGAGGACCAACTGCTTTTGGAAGGTCTTATTATCCCAAGATCATAAGCTGGAATTCCGATTTGGCAGCTTTCAGTTTGTCCGGGGCAAGACGTCTGGGTTTTGCAAACACAGGGGACCTTTTGTTGTAATGTGATGGGTAATGGTGTGCTTAATGGTATCACCCATCTGCATGGTTGAAGAATTCCTGGATATCGCTGGAAAAGGCATGGTACATGGAATTAGGGGGAACGAGGGAAAGTGCAGAGTTCGAGGCGTCCGGAAGGGCAACCTGTTTGGCAAGAACAGAAAGCAGTGTGGCCTGGTCGCATAAGCGTCGCTTGTCAAGATCCACCAGGAGTTTGAAATGCTGGAGGAAGTCAGCGCCGATTATGATTTGCCGCACTTGAGCACAGATGAAAATCCACTTGAAGGATCGGTGAAGGCCCAAGTTTAGTTCACGCGACTGCTGAGTACCGTACGTGGGTATGCGTGAACCGTTAGCAGCGTATAGAGGCGGAGATTCCGAGTGCGTATGACCAGATTTTTGAGGGAATACACTGACTGACGCTCCGGTATCGACCAAGAAATTGACACCAGAGTTCCTGTCCTTTATGAATAACAGGTTGGCAGTGCGAGTACTAGACGCCATTAGGACTCGCTGCTGGGGTTCTCCGACGAAAAATTGCAAGGGGAGATGCACTTCCTAGCCTTCTTTCCAAATTTCGAGTGGTAGAAGCAGATCTTCCCGGAACTCGAACGATGCCTCTTCGTAAATCTTGACCGAGAATGGCTTCTTTGCCGTTGATTTTGTAGCAGAGAACAAACGTGGTTGAGTTGTTGACTTAACTCTTTCACTTTCAACTCCAGTTCCGATTGTGTGTTCACGTTGTTGACCGGAGCTGTGTCAATCTCTACTACTTTGTCGGCAGTTTCTGCTAGTTTATCAACTGGAGTAGCAGGATCCATAGTGGCCAAGACACGCTGAGCTGATGGAGGAAGTTTCTGCAAGAACAACTGTCTAAAGTGTCCTTATCGAAGGTTTGTGCGCGTTCGCCTAGAGCGCACTGCATAGCCCTCAGCATTTGAGTGGGCTTACGGTCTCCAAGTTCTTCTTTTGAGATTAACTGATGTAGTTTCTCACGCTCGGAGACAGTGGTGCGGCACAGGATGGCAGACTTCAGATCGTTGTGGGTCCTCACTCGTGGAAGTAGATACGATGACGTCACGGACTTCAGAGATGATGCTCGCTGGTAGAGAGGACAAACATGATCGTATTTGTCCTGCTAGCGGTGATCCTTCCCAAGTTGAATTGTGATTCCACTTGGTGGAACCAAATAAATGGATCACCCGGCCAGAAGACGGGGAGCTTTACGCTCAAGTGGGAGATGGCACCAGCGTCGTCAGGCATCTTCTCCTATGCTTGCTGACGTACAAGCAAGACGACAGTTCCCAACGAAGGAGTGGAGGTTGAGACGAGCGCAGGCACAGAGCGCACGGGCAGGGGTGAGGGGCAGAGGGCACGAGCGACATTACAGTCTGATCCTAGTCGCTCGGGTGAAGGGGGTGATGGGCACGAACGACGTTACAGTCTGGTCCTAGTCGCTCGGGTGAAGGGGGTGATGGGCACGAACGACATTACAGTCTAGTCCTAGTCGTTCGGGTAAGAAGGGGAATCCAACTCCGGGTCACCAATTGTTGGTTTACGTCGTCGTCGTCGGCCTAGGCAAGCCACGGCTTGGGACCGTAGCGCATCTATCCGGTATAGGTTAACCTGGATGATGTAGCCATAAGCACTGCCGCTAGTTAAGTGCCAACCAGTGATTATCTCACTAGCCGTATTGAGTCAGTTAGGCGAAACTGCGACAGTACCAAAGGTGGAAAATATAACCTTTGCTTTTCTATGTTGTTGTTTGTTTTTTCTGTTTAAGGTGCTTTCAACCCTGCTGGATTATTGACCTTTTTTTTTTTTTTTTTGTAGAGAAAGGTGATGAAAGAAGTAGTAGAAGAAAGGTTCTCTATTATTTATTTGTAAAATGGACATGGTATTAGATTAAAATAAATATTTGAATATAAATAATTAACTGACAATTGTGATATATAATTAATTATGTTTACATACAATAAAATAATATAGTATACATAAAATTAGTATTAATGTGGTTCACAATTGAATTATGATGGGTAACTAATTTAAAATGAATTTAATTCTATTCCGAAATTCAAGACGGTAAAATTAACATTTAACTTGAAACTAAAATAAGAGTATTCACTACACTATAGTGTTTGTCATTTACCATTACTTATTCGGACTATAGTGGATTTAATTTTCCCAGAAGAGTTCCTTGTTCCAAGCACGGTCTGTGTGTAATATATATATATATATATATATATATATATATATATATATATATATATATATACAGGGTGTCCCATAAGTCCTGTGGTCATAGGAAAAATTATTTTAAATTATATTTACAAAAGAAATACATTAGGACTAAATCAAATGTTTAAATTGATGTCTTGTTTTGGGACCTTTTTGTTTTTTGTTGCAGGTAAAGTCCTCTGAAGACCTTTTCCTCAGGAGTGTAACTCATTTCCACATTAGCCATTGCGTGTTATCCTACCTACAACCAAAAAAAAAAAGGTTCCAAAACAAGACATCATTTGAACATTTGTTTTAGTTTTAATGTAAATTTAATTTAAAATATATTTTCCTGTGACACCGGACTTATGGGACACCCTGTATGTATATATATATATATATATATATATATATGGGGAGCTAAATCAAGTCGTCTTGCATAAAATTTACCTACATGAGGTCGAGGGTGATCTTATGAAATTGCATATGCTTGCTTCATATATATATATATATATATATATATATAATGGTATATGGTTCCGCTTCAGTACCAGATTTTCGATAAAGCGTGAATATACAAAAAAAAAAAAAAATTCAAAATAGTTTATCTAAAACGATATTTCGCTCTTTGCGCGCATGACAGAATTCAACAGATGCGTTCATAATTAATTGTCGTAGATACAGTTCATAATTGTCGTAGATACGTTCATAATTGTCATAGATACCCATGCAAAATATTTGAATGACCGCACACACCACAAAATTCCGTTTTCTTCCACCATGTATTAATAACAACTTTAACGGTAACTTCGCAAAATTTACGAAAACCTGCGCCATTCAAACTATCTAAAAGGTATTTAAAATTTAAGAAATGAACCATTTAGAAAGATTTACGATAGTAATAAATCAGAGAAAGTAAACCAACCCCCTTTCGAGTGTCATGAGACTCCTTCAAGTTATAAGAGAAGTTAAAAATACATTTAAAAAAAAAGTTATCCAAAAAGTGAAAGTGAAAATGTATGGAAGGAATATCGTGAGATTGTTTCCTATTTTGAATTTTGACTGTGGACGTGTTTGGAATAAAAAGACCATTTAACACACGCACCTATTTGCCAATAGTGCTTCGTGTTTCTTACGCCGTAAAAATGATGTTCAACCGCATAAATGGTGCGTATACGTATGTAAAATTAGATGCTTAATAAGGTAAATTTTTGGTGTTACGTATTAGAGTAATATATATATATATATATATATATATATATATACTATATAATATATATATATATCGTCCTTTAAGCGAAGTTAAGACATTCAGGTCAGAGACGGCTTCCTCTGGTGCTGGTAATAATAACTGGGGTATTAGCATAATGGATTGCATCATTAGTTCGTTCGCCTGAGCACTGTGCCTGTTTCTGGCCCAGCTGAATGATAATATACTGTATATATATATTATATATATATAGAGAGAGAGAGAGAGAGAGAGTCAATTACCTAAAATCGTATTGAACAGACTTGGTGTAAAAAGTATCCAAGTACTGAAACCAATTAAGGGTTTGTGTCAGTCATTTTTAAATTTAGAATTTCTTATATAAATCACTACAATGTTTCCTCAAATAATAATAAAAATAATAATAATAATAATAATAATAATAATAATAATAATAGAGGTCCTTTCAAAAATTGCATGTTATCTAAAACGTTCAAAATTACTTTTAAATTACTAGTTTATTCACAAAATGTAATTTTCCAGGTAGTTTCCTACCCAATCATCAAGTAAGCCTAGTTCAGAAAGAAGGCGATGCGGTGGGTATTGAATATAAGAAGGTACCCATATAAATCTATTAAAATTAGGCCTAAAATATGGGGTTTTTCTTCCATTACCATAAAAACGAATATAAATGAAGAATAAAATAGGAAAACGTTGAGAATGCTTATATATTTTTTTTTTCTGCAGGAAGGCGGGGCAAGGGAGACTGCCCTTATATATATATATATATATATATATATATATGAGTTTGACAAAAGTAAACAGGTACTTTCGGTTTTCCCAAAGTTTTTCATTGATAATGAAAGTGAATGAATAATAACAGATTTATTGAATGAAAATATATATATATATATATATATATATATATATATATATATTATATATATATATATATATATATATATATATAATATATATATAAACGCATTCCCATAAGCAAAAAAAAGTTACAGTGAAAGTACAGTGCTTTTACTTTTGGATAATTCGAAGGGTAGCGGGCAGTTACGTCGCTTGACAAATAGATAAAAATGAAATTAATCTTTCTAGTTAAAAAGATTAAAAAAGAAAAAAAACAACAACCAACCATCGGAACTAATAAGAAAATTATGTACAGGTAGAAAAGGAATTTAAAAAAAAAAAATTATATTATAAAAATATTAACTTGTACTTTTTTTTCAAGGTTTTACCTCGAAATGACTTTCTTTTGCGTTTGAAGCCTCTTGAATTTTCTTTACAATTTGAGGAATTTCTACAATTTTGTAATGTTTACCGCAATTTTCTTAAAGTTTTTTTAAAGGTTAACTCATAATTTTTCATAATTTTATTGTTATTTATTTTTTTTTTACATTTATTACATAATTTTGTTAGAAATATATATTATTAAAGAGAGAGAGAGAGAGCTTGGACTTCGTCAGTATTTTTATTTCAGAAAAAATATGAAAAAAACACGTGTATAGAATTTAATTTAAAAACCTACAATTTTATACAATATATACCGTAAACACGAAACACTGTAAAGCCTTCTAGTGAAAGTACTCAAATTGGCTGTTAGTAACTTTAAGATTCCTAGTAATAAAGGGTTTCTAACATTGACCGTATGGGTGGCCTCCTTTCTTGTATACCTTTTTGGTATGGAAGGTCAAAAAGAGAGCCAGTAAGCTTCTAGTTAATGTCTATGCAGTCCCCAATTTGGAACCTAATTCTGAGGGGAACTTTTCCTTAACCCGTTTTGACGTGTAATGTGGAACCAAACGGTCTAAAAGTTTATGTCACAGAGAACTGTACTGTTTACAATACGCAATTATAAATACCAATTATACTTTACCAGACGCCCTAAAATGTCCTCAAATTCAATAATTATTATTAGTAACATAAGGCAAAAAATAAATAAGTATTTAAGCTGTAATTTTACTATATTATTTCTCTTCCTTTTACTAATTCATTCAGTGTTTATATTATTTTAAACTTCAATTCATTATATATACACACAAAGGCACTCATACAACTGACGGAATCATAGATCTATCTATCTCTTTGTCTGTCTATCTGTATACAGATAGACAAACGCATAAACAACTAGCTGAACATATATGTATATATTATATATATATATATATATGCACAGTAGACCCTCGTTATTTCGCGAGATTCAGACCGCGAAATACCGCGAAATATTGTTTTCGCGATATATCCTTCTATATATTACAATATATAGAAGATATAATATATAGAAATTCTATAGAATTTCTATATATGACAACGAAATAGTGTTTAGACCGTACTATATAAAAAATATGTGAGTAATTTAGGGTACCGTGAAATAAAGAAAGCGAAATATCGAACCGCGAAATAAAGAGGGTCTACTGTGTGTATATAATACTCCTTCAAAGGAGCGTAACTATGACAACTCGATGTTGTACAATCAAAACAGCGTAGCCAACATACTGTATAATACTGTAGTGAATACTCTTATTTTAGTTTCAAGTTAAATGTTAATTTTACCGTCTTGAATTTCGGAATAGTTATAAATTCATTTTAAATTAGTTACCCCTCATAATTCAATTGTGAAGTCCTAGTCGTTCGGGTAGAAGGGGTAATCCAGCTCCGGGGTCACCAATTGTTGGTTTACGTCGTCGTCGTTGGCCTAGGCAAGCTACGGCTTGGGACCGTAGCGCATCTATCCGGTATAGGTTAACCTGGATGATGTAGCCATAAGCACTGCCGCTAGTTAAGTGCCAACCAGTGATTATCTCACTAGCCGTATTGAGTCCGTTAGGCGAAACTGCGACAGTACCAAAGGTGGAAAATATAACCTTTGGTTTTCTATTATTTATTTGGTTCCACCAAGTGGAATCACAATTCAACTTGGGAAGGATCACCGCTAGCAGGACAAAATACGATCATGTTTTGTCCTCTCTACCAGCGAGCATCATCTCTGAAGTCCGTGACGTCATCGTGTCTACTTCCACGAGTGAGGACCCATACAACGATCTGAAGTCTGCCATCCTGTGCCGCACCACTGTCTCCGAGCGTGAGAAACTACATCAGTTAATCTCAAAAGAAGAACTTGGAGACCGTAAGCCCACTCAAATGCTGAGGGCTATGCAGTGCGCTCTAGGCGAACGCGCACAAACCTTCGATAAGGACATCTTTAGACAGTTGTTCTTGCAGAAACTTCCTCCATCAGCTCAGCGTGTCTTGGCCACTATGGATCCTGCTACTCCAGTTGATAAACTAGCAGAAACTGCCGACAAAGTAGTGGAGATTGACACAGCTCCGGTCAACAACGTGAACACACAATCGGAACTGGAGTTGAAAGTGAAAGAGTTAAGTCAACAACTCAACCACGTTTGTTCTCTGCTACAAAATCAACGGCAAAGAAGCCATTCTCGGTCAAGATTTACGAAGAGGCATCGTTCGAGTTCCGGGAAGATCTGCTTCTACCACTCGAAATTTGGAAAGAAGGCTAGGAAGTGCATCTCCCCTTGCAATTTTTCGTCGGAAAACCCCAGCAGCGAGTCCTAATGGCGTCTAGTACTCGCACTGCCAACCTGTTATTCATAAAGGACAGGAACTCTGGTGTCAATTTCTTGGTCGATACCGGAGCGTCAGTCAGTGTATTCCCTCAAAAATCTGGTCATACGCACTCGGAATCTCCGCCTCTATACGCTGCTAACGGTTCACGCATACCCACGTACGGTACTCAGTCGCGTGAACTAAACTTGGGCCTTCACCGATCCTTCAAGTGGATTTTCATCTGTGCTCAAGTGCGGCATCCCATAATCGGCGCTGACTTCCTCCAGCATTTCAAACTCCTGGTGGATCTTGACAAGCGACGCTTATGCGACCAGGCCACACTGCTTTCTGTTCTTGCCAAACAGGTTGCCCTTCCGGACGCCTCGAACTCTGCACTTTCCCTCGTTCCCCCTAATTCCATGTACCAGTGCCTTTTCCAGCGATATCCAGGAATTCTTCAACCGATGCAGATGGGTGATACCATTAAGCACACCATTACCCATCACATTACAACAAAAGGTCCCCCTGTGTTTGCAAAACCCAGACGTCTTGCCCCGGACAAACTGAAAGCTGCCAAATCGGAATTCCAGCTTATGATAGATCTTGGGATAATAAGACCTTCCAAAAGCAGTTGGTCCTCTCCCCTACACCTGGTCCAGAAGAAGTCAGGAGACTGGAGACCATGTGGGGATTACCGGTTTTTGAATTCGACAACCATCCCGGACCGATATCCGGTACCAAATGTCCAAGACTTTACTTCTCTTCTCCACGGCAAATCTATCTTCAGTAAAATAGATCTCGTTAAGGCTTTCCACCACATTCCCGTAGAGCCTTCGGATATTCCCAAGACTGCAGTTTGTACACCATTTGGGTTATTCGAATTTGGAAGATGCCGTTCGGGCTACGGAATGCTGCGCAAACCTTTCAGAGGTTTATAGATGAGGTCACCAGAGGCTTAGACTTTGTTTATGCCTACATCGATGATTTGCTTGTGGCCAGCTCAACGGAAGAGGAACATAAGGAACATCTTTCACTCCTCTTTCAACGCTTAGAACAATACGGTGTTACTATTAATGCATCTAAGTGTGTGTTTGCACAGCCAACCTTGGAATTTCTTGGTCACACGATTTCGCAGCACGGAATTACCCCCCTTCAGGACAAGTGTGAAGTGATAAAAAATTACCCTATGCCAAATAATCAGCGTGAGTTACGTCGGTTTCTAGGTTTGGTAAATTATTACCACAAGTTCATTAAAAACTGTGCCAGTGTTCTTGCTCCTCTACACGCTATGATCACACACAAACGCAAGGTAACGAAATTGGTATGGTGTAGCGATAGTTTACAGGCGTTCGACAATGCCAAAAATGCTATCAATAGTGCATTGTCTCTGTCATTTCCTATCAGTGATGCCCCCCTAACTCTGACGGTCGATGCATCAGATGTTGCGATCGGTGGAGTGTTGGAACAAACCATTAACGGTCAACAAGCACCCATCGCGTTTTACTCGAAAAAGCTGCAGCCAGCCCAAACGCGTTATAGTGCTTTCGGACGTGAACTTCTTGCTATTTACTTAATAAGTTTTAAACTTTGAAGCATTTCAACATTTCCTTGAAGGCCGAGAGTTTTGTGTTTTTACCGACCACAAACCTTTGGTCACTGTCTTCAATAAAAACAGCTGTAACCACTCTCCCAGAGTCATCAGGCAACTCGATTATATCTCGCAATTTACCACAGATATCCGCCACATCAAAGGTGTCTTGAACACTCCAGCGGATGCACTTTCAAGAATAGAGATTACTTCTGTTACCCTCAGCTCTACACTGTGGAATGCTATTGCACAGGATCAAGATAAGGATACGGAACTACAAGACCTGCTCAGAGAAGACTCCACTCACTCACTTTCCCTCAAGAAAATGAGTATGCCAGGATTGTCTGTGCCCCTCTATTGCGACGTATCAACAGCTGCTATTCGCCCTTATGTCCCTCCATGTCACAGACAAGCAGTCTTCACGGATCTTCATAAGCCCTCCCATCCTGGTATCCGTGCTTCGCAACACCTGGTTACCTCTCGCTTTGTTTGGCCCTCGATGCGGAAGGATGTCAAACATTGGACCAAAACGTGCCTTGCCTGCCAGCGTGCCAAAGTCCAAAGGCACACCAGGTCCCCCTTTGACGCATTTCCGCCCCCATCCCAGCGATTTGAGGTAATTCATGTAGACATTGTTGGCCCTCTTCCAGTGATTCAAGGCCAACGTTATCTGCTCACCTGTCTCGACCGCTTTTCCAGATGGCCTGAAGCCATCCCACTTCCTGATATCCAAGCGGACACTGTTGCAAGAGCCTTTCTTCATGGATGGGTATCAAGATTTGGATTGCCGACAAAAGTCATCACTGACCAAGGTCGCCAATTTGAGTCTTCGCTTTGGAAGAAGTTTACCAGCTTGTTGGGTACAGTACATGCGCATACCTGTGCGTATCATCCGCAAGCTAACGGCCTCGTCGAACGCTTCCATCGCCAGCTGAAGTCATCCCTTATGTGTCACGAAGACTCCCATTGGATGGATAAGCTTCCACTCGTGTTGCTTGGTATTCGCTCTGCATTTAAGAGTGATCTGAAGACTACAGCGGCTGAACTAGTCTATGGAACAACACTGCGGCTACCAGGTGGCTACTTCACTGCAGGGGATAAGTCATGTGATCCTACGGAATTCGCTCAAACACTTTCCTCTCACATGCAGTCCCTTCAGCCTGTTCCCCCTCGATTGACTAGCCAACAGAACATCTTTGTTTCCCCAGCCCTCCAGTCTTGCACCCACGTTTTCGTTCGTGTACCTGTCCCAAAACGGCCTCTCCAATGTCCATATGACGGACCCTATGAAGTTCTCCGACGTACGCGCAAATCATTTCTCATCCAGCGCGGTTCCAAGGTCGACAAGGTTTCTATCGATCGTCTTAAGCCTGCGTTTTTGGAATCAACCTTAAGCGAGGTACATGTAGCTACCAAAAAGGTCCAAGGAAATCTGTGTCGTTCGGAACTCTTTGAACTTCCTCTCTGGTGGGGGAGTGTGTAGTGAATACTCTTATTTTAGTTTCAAGATAAATGTTAATTTTACCGTCTTGAATTTCGGAATAGTATAAATTCATTTTAAATTAGTTACCCATCATAATTCAATTGTGAACCACATTAATACTAATTTTATGTATACTATATTATTTTATTGTATGTAAACATAATTAATTATATATCACAATTGTCAGTTAATTATTTATATTCAAATATTTATTTTAATCTAATACCATGTCCATTTTACAAATAAATAATAGAAATCCAAAGGTTATATTTTCCACCTTTGGTACTGTCGCAGTTTCGCCTAACGGACTCAATACGGCTAGTGAGATAATCACTGGTTGGCACTTAACTAGCGGCAGTGCTTATGGCTACATCATCCAGGTTAACCTATACCGGATAGATGCGCTACGGTCCCGAGCCGTAGCTTGCCTAGGCCAACGACGACGACGTAAACCAACAATACTAAACACTCACTGAGCGCCTGTATTCTTTGTTGCGAGCCAACCTTTGATGATTGCAAGTTTATTTGCATGAAAAGAGGATGTAACGAGGTGGGTATAACCTCGGTGGCAGATTAATTAAAGTGTTAATCACGTTTGTGTTCAACTGTTCATGAAGGATTTAAACTTTAAGGGATTTTTTTTTCTCTTTTTCCGGGTTCGTAAAAATGGATTTGCTTCGTTCATTTACAAGTACCTGTGAAATACTTATGTTCAATTACCTGTATACGATTTGCTTATAATACGTAATGTTACATACAAATATCCAACTTTTAGACTTTATATATATACAGAGAGAGAGAGAGCGATATTAATGTGTGTGTGTGTGTGTGTGTGTGTGTGTGTGGGGGGCGCGCGAGCGAGATAGATACTGTGTATCCAAGGAAAAATTATTCAACAAATGTTTTACACAGCACCCATGGAAATATCAAGAGGGCGAGGAAAAGGTCACTTGTACCCATCAAATTCAAAGATGCAACTGTTGCAGTGCAGCAATGCCAAATGATCGTGAAATCTGTCAATAAATTTAAAAATACCTAAAAAAATAATCCAACTACACACACACACACACATACACACATATATATATATATATATATATATATATATATACACAATTGTTTGATTATTTTTTTGTATATTTGAGATTCCAATTTGTACTTTTATTTCAATATTTTACTATACTGATTAACCTTCATATACAGTATATATAGTTATAATAATGTTATAATGTTTCAGACCAACAAAGACCCTAGGATCCACTCATGGCTGGTCTACCTAACTGTGTTCGTAATTGTGTATTGTGTATATATATATACATACTTGTATTTCGTATACAAAATATATTTTAATAAATTTTGCCAGTATATTTCACGGTATTGTTGAATGTAGATAGTGAAAAGAAATACCTCACTTTTCCTGTTACTTCTTTTATAAATTTAAAATCACTCGGTATAAAATCTAAACTTAGAACTTAAAACTTCTTTTCGAGGGTGAATTCTAGAGGGAGTTTTTCCTTCTTTTTGGTATCAAAGCTTCTTCTTGTCAGATGATATAATAACTTCATTTAATGATACGTAACTTCTTTAGATAGAAGAAATAGCTTTTAAAACTTCTTTTTGGAGCGATTTGAAGCAATAGAAAATAATGTTTCTGTATATAGAAGGTTGCGGGAAGTCCTTTTTCTGTGACGAAGAACAGATTTTAAAATATACTTATTGTAAAAGCGAAATCATTAAAATAGATTTATTTCTATCAAATACAGCATTTGTGTGTGCGTGTGCGTGTGTGTGTGTGTGTGTGGTGTGTGTGTGTAAACGAGAAATTTAAGTGCCTTTAATTACATAAATGGAAGTTCTACCTGTCTATCTTGAAAGCAGCTCGCGACAAAAGATATTTACACTTTTTTTCTTCTTTTAAATAGACTCCGACTGCATTAAGAATGTCCAAATATGAGGTTCAACAATTTCATATCCTTGTGAAAAATCCTTCGTCGGGTAAACTGTTAAATACGCAATTATAGAGTGGTTACGACTTACGCATTCTTTCAGGTATGAAAATACAATCTTAAAAATGCGTGTGATGCGGTTCTCATTGATAACAAAATCAACTATATATATATATTGGCTAAAATATTATATATATATATATATATATAATATATATATATATATGTGTGTGTGTGTGTGTGTGTGTGTGTGTGTGTGTGTGTAACGGTACTTCTATTATATTATAGTGCACAATGGGTATACGAAAGAAATGCCTGTTAAAATTAGATATGGTCATCTGAGGTCGAGAATTTTATTTCAAAAAGTCTTAATAAAATTTACAAAAGAAATATGACATTGTATTTTCTGCAATTCATTACCCCAAAAAATAAAAATATGGGGTTGATACCACACAAACACACACAATTATATATATAACGCATATATATATATATATATATATATATATATATAGATAATATTTATATATATATATATATATATATATATATATATATATATATATATATATATATATATTATATATAGATAATATTTTATATATATATATATTATATATATATATATATATATATATATATATATATATATATAGATAATATTTATATATATATATATATATATATATATATATATAATATATATATATATATATATATATAGATAATATTTCAGCGAAGCCTTTACATACAAGTGCCTATAAACTTGCCTATATGTAAACAGTGCCTTGGGTGGGGTGGGGGGTGGGGGGGGGGGGGGGGGGTGACACCTCGCATTCAGAAAAAGAGACTGACACTGAATGGATTTTATCAGCAATGGAGTTTAAACAACCATCAAAACGCGCTTTCAAGCAATGAATCCGCAAAGAATGACCGTAGAATGCTAAAGAATGAGTGTGACCAATGAAAAGACTGAATGGAAGCGAGAAAGCTTACTTAGTGTAACTTTTCTACACCATTGTCTTTCATACAGTAGAAGACGGTTTTATTAAATTATCCTACAAATAGCTGAATTCGTCATTGTCGTTTCATTTAATATAATTACTAGGGTTTATATATATATATATATAACTTAAGAAAAAACTGCCTAGATTTGGTATTCACAAACAACAGCGACCTAATTGATGATATAGAAATATCCCTAACTATAATATCGGATCACAACATTATTGAAATAACAACCAATATAAAAGCAACAGGAAAGGAAAGAACACGAACAACAGAAAGAAGCAAATTCGAAATTTTTAATTTTCACTCCAAAGCTATAAACTGGGAAGATGTTGCATCCAGCATGGAAGTAATAGATTGGAAAACCATTTTCGAGGCCAAGACAACGGAAGAGATGCTAATGACTTTAGAGGAGAATACACTGGAAATTGTGGAAATACATGTCCCAAAAATACAACAAAGAGGAAAGAGAAGCAGGTTCGAGAGACAAAAGAGGTCATTGTTCCGAAAGAGAAAAAGAGTGACTGCAAAATTAAGTAACTGTAAAGATAACAACATCAGAAAAATATTAATTGATAAACTGCAGGGTATCGATTGCGTCATACAGGAACTAATTGAGAAGCATACAGAAAAAGAAAAAGACGACACTATAGAAGCGATAAAGGTTAACTTAAAGTAATTCTATAATTTTGCAAAAAGAAAGTCGAAAAACCATGCGACTATCGGACCTTTGAAAAATGAAGACAGTGCTTTATCTGATGATCTCACAGAAGTATCTGAAATATTAAGAGCTCAGTACGAATCATCTTTCAGTATCCCAAAAACTGACGAACCGATATGCGATAGAAACGCATTCTTTGAAGAAAAACTACAAGGGGAAAGTATAACGGACTTCGACTTTACGACAGATGATATTACACAAGCTAAGGGAAACTAAAAGCACACTCAGCGGCAGGACCGGACAAATGGAATGCCACACTGATCAAAAACTGCAAGAATGCAATCGCTGAGCCCTTTATTGGATATGGAGACGATCACTAGACACGGGAGAAATACCGGGCATCCTGAAGAGCGCGAACATAGTCTCAATATATAAAGGAGGAGATCGATCCGAGGCCAAACACCATAGGCCAGTGTCGCTTACATCTCATCTCACTAAAATATTTGAAAGAATAGTTAGACAGAAAATCTATGACTTTTTGGAAATTCAGAAAAAATTCAATGATATAATCAACATGGGTTTAGGTCAGGCAGATCATGCCTATCACAACTAATGGAACATTACAACAACATTGTTGATGCACTACAAAGTAATGAAAACTATGCGTGACCCGACAATTCAGCGCCGACAATTCAGCGCAAGACAATTCAGCGCAAAGTCAATTCAGCGCAAAGACAATTCAGCGCAAGACAATTCAGCGCGAAAATACCAACAAAGAAGAAGAAAGAACAAATCCAGAGGGAAGAGAGGCTTGCAACTGTTAGGTTAGGTTAGGTTAGGTTAGGTTAGGTTTCTAGTTTTTTAAATAAAATCTTAATTTTAACAATTCTAACAAATTTTGTTTTTTTAAATAAAATTTTAATAATTATACTCCTTTGAATTTTATCTCCGATTTGTCACTCCTTCGTTATGTCACTCCTTCGTTACGGTATTTATGTCACTCCTTTGTTATGTCACTCCTTTGAAATGTCACTCCTTCGATACAGACCCAATTTAGCATATATATAAATATACAATTTTTCTCTTTTTTATTTATTGCGATTTATTTTTATTATTTTTAACTAAACTTTTAACTGTAACTGACTTGCGCTGAATTGTCGGCGCTGAATTGTCTTGCGCTGAATTGTCTTT
Organism: Bathynomus jamesi; assembly: GCA_023014485.1. NCBI lineage: Eukaryota > Metazoa > Arthropoda > Malacostraca > Isopoda > Cirolanidae > Bathynomus > Bathynomus jamesi. The sequence goes on along the minus strand of JAJOZX010016431.1, from coordinate 1,566 downwards.
GCGCTGAATTGTCGGCGCTGAATTGTCCTGCGCTGAATTATCGGTGCTCCAAAACTATGATGTAATATACACAGACTTTGCCAAAGCGTTCGACAAGTGTGACCATGGAATCATAATATGATACATAAACTGAAATATATATGTGAACAACAGGAAAAGTAGGGAAATGGATGTATAATTTCCTTAGTGAACGGCGGCAAGTCGTTACAGTACAAGGAGTATCTGCATCAGAATCAGAGGTCTTCAACTCATTACCACAAGGAACAGTATCAGCTCCACTACACTTCATAATCATGCTAACTGACATAGATGAGGACGTTACAAGAGACAGCACAGTAACATCCTTTTGCGGATGACACAAAGATCAGTAGAAAAATAAAAAACCCAGAAGATATAGGATCTCTACAAACCGACAAGAACAGAATCTACAAGTGGACGGAAGAAAACGATATGAAGTTTAACACTGAAAAATTTCATCTGTTTTACGGTACGAAAAAAGAGAAGAACTAAAATCTATTGAATATTACACCCCAAATGGACAGGAAATTCAAAGAAATCCTAAAGCAAAAGATTTAGGGGTTGTAATGACTGATGATGCGAGATTTGAAACACAAAATAAGATAGCAGTAAACAGAGCAAAGAGAATAACGGGGCAGACACTGAGAACCTTTAAACGAAAGGATAGGAATATAATGATTCCTCTACTGAAAATACTGATCATACCCAAATTGGAATACTGCTCGGTCCTAACATCCCCATATGAAACAGAAGACATTAGACAGCTAGAAGGGATTCAGAGAAGCTTCACAGCCAAGATCAATGGGTGCAAAGAACTAAATTACTGGGAAAGGTTACGCGAATTAAACCTATATTCACTGGAAAGGAGAAGAGACACACACACCATTATTTACACCTGGGAAATAATGGAGAAACTAGTCCTAATCTTACTAATCTTACAATAAAAAGTAGAAAAGGAAGTGCAAAAAAACTTCACTTTTTTCTACGTGAAGGTCAAAATATGAAAATAAAAACCCACTCTAATAGACAGAGTTTATTTCCACTCTGTCTATTAGAGTGGGTTTTTATTTTCATAGAAAAGGAAGACTGTGTCGTGTTCCCAAATTAAAGGCTAGACAGGAAACATCCTTAACCCTGAAAGAAAATAGTTTTGTTGTGAGAGGATCAAATCTGTTTAATCAGTTGCCCAGAGACCTAAGGAACACGAGTGGGTGCTGCGTGGGCATCTTCAAAAGAAGATTAGATGCCTGGCTCAGAACAATCTCCGATGAGCCGAGGTGAAGAGTACAAGAAACCAACTCACTACTTCACCAGGCCAACTCGAGAGGAGGGGTGACAAGCTTGACCTTCGTGAAATGAGGAATCATCGCACGGAACATTTGAAAGGTTGAAAGGTGTGTATATATATATATATATATAAGCAACACGTTACATTAGTTCTTTGTTCGACCGCTGAATCAAAGTTGGTCTAATAGTGGGCTAAGATCTTTGGCACAGTATCTCATGACATACTCTAAAATAAAATCGAACACTATGGCTTCAGAGGAC
>JAJOZX010016430.1:47500-48824 GCA_023014485.1 Bathynomus jamesi | reverse complement strand
TAAACCCTCGATTGGAAAAGCATTCTTATAAACTTGTGTTTAATAATGTACTAACGATGAACTCTTTGTGCGTGCTTTTGATTGTATTCTAGACGTATTTAAAGATGACTTGCCAACCTTGTAAAGTGGGGACAAAAATAGTACTGAACGATATGAAAGCCTTCATATCGAATACAGGCTTCCCTATACTTTAAGCGGTGAAACATTATTAAGCCGCATAGACTGCGTAATGCAGAGCAATAATGATGTAATTGTAAACTCGATTAAGACCGATTTTAGTATTTTGAAAAAAAGTGAATTGTATATATATTTTGATTATACGCATATTTCTATTGATTTGTGTTTATATATATATATATATATTGCTTGATATTTCTCCTGTACGGTTATGTACATATTGAAGTGTATATGAAATGTATATTTTATTTATATATCACCATATTTGTGTGTGTGTGTATATTTCTGTTATGTACATATTGAAATGTTTATGAAATGTATATGAAATGTATATTTATTTATATTATATGTATATATTTCTGTTATACGCATATTCCTCAAATGTATATGAAATGTATATTTTATTTTATATATTATGTGTATATATTTCTGTTATACGCATATTCCTCAAATGTATATGAAATGTATATTTTATTTTATATATATATAATATATACATCCATAATTGTGTGTATATATTTCTGTTATACGCATATTCCTCAAATGTATATTTATTTTCTATATATTTATAATAAAAGAATGATGCAATGTTGTTTATTGTTATGCCTTCTACCACCGGTATTCTGTATACAACAGGTATCTGGCAATATTTAAGCCTTCTAAGCCAACTGGCTGATTAGGAGTCTATAATAGTGTATACAATGGTATCTGGCAACTCTGTCTTCGGATACATGGAGCTATCTGGCAACTCAGCCAACTGGCTGATTAGGCGTATATATAATAATGTATGCAATAATACTGCTAAAAAGAGGTATCTGACAACCAGCCAACTGGCTGATTAGGAGTCTATAATAGTGTATACAATGGAATACATGGCGCTATCTGGCAACTCAGCCAACTGGCTGATTAGGCGTATATAATAATAATGTATGCAATAATACTGCTAAAAAGAGGTATCTGACAACCAGCCAACTGGTTGATTAGGAGTCTATAATAATAATGTATGCAATAATAAAAAGAGGTATCTGACAACCAGCCAACTGGCTGATTAGGAGTCTATAAAACAACGCCAGCCCGGCTGGAAGTCTTAGTGTGCACTTGGCTCCTGCCAGGTGAACACCTCTCCTCCTTCCTCTCCTCCTCCTCC
>JAJOZX010016430.1:0-42500 GCA_023014485.1 Bathynomus jamesi | reverse complement strand
TTTTATTCTCAATAGGCTGATTTTTTTTGGCAAAATATTTGAAGATAAAGGTAAATTTTGGCTGTAACAGCATACTGGCAGATAAGCAAGATATTTGAAAATTAAGTAATTTTTTTTTTTTTAAAACAGCATGTGACAGACCTAATGTTATCATAATTTGCCGAGTTAACTAAAAATAGAAATTGAAATATGCATTTTATTATGGGTAGGGTCGCCAGATTTTTCAAATGCTCATGTGGGACAATTTTTTCCGAGGGTTTTTTTAAGACCAATTTTTTTTCGAATTGAAACTAGATTTCTTCAACGGTTACAACAAACAAAATTAGAAAAATTTTATTACAATAATATTTAACAATTAAACATCGTGAATAAATTGAAATTATTATACATATATTGAAATTCTAAATCAATTCACCCTAAAAATTTGCTTAATTTGTCAAATATTTTGACGCGGGATTTTGACGCAGGATTTTGACTCGGGATTTTTGGATCAAATGCAGGACTGTCCCGTAAAATACGGGACGTCTGGCAACCCTAATTAAGGGTTAAAATTAAACATGGATATGAACCAAAATTAAATGCTTAAAATTTAAAATTAAAAGTGTCAATTTAGAGTTTTGGCAAGTTATGACTTCATCTTTTGCAACTAAGAGACAATGTATAAAAAAATTAACATTGCAGAATTTGACACGATTACATGATTGAGCTTAATCTAAAAAAATGATTAGGTAATTTAAAAAAGAATTAAGATTCATCAATTACTTAGCAAAAATAAAATAGAAAGAAAATTAAAATTTTTCCCAGACTTGCATTTTATATAGTTAAAGTGTCAACGCGAGTTTGGACTTTATATGCAAAATGAATGTTAGAATTATTCATTTTTACATATATATTAATATATTATTTATATATTTCGTCACTTTGTTCAAGTCACAGTTTAAAATTAGATGCTATTCGAATCGTAATCTGACACGCCGAATTACAGTGTCCTTCGAATTTTGGGATCATTCGTGATGCAGTACTTTTTGTCTTATCGTGATTCGATATTAACACTTACAAATAAGTGTTGTATTCTTCTACATTATGATAATTAATTTCAGCTATTGCGCGATTCCATGTAGACGGTTTGATCTCGTAATGTCGTAGTTTTTGGTGTTGCGAAAGGAGACGGGGAAGACAAGACGGGGCGAAAAGGAGAGGGAGAGGGGGAAAAGGAGAGGGAGGGAATGAGGGTGGGGGAGAAGGAGGAACTGCGTTCCTTCCACATCTCAGAGAGGGTGGAGCGGAACTATTGTAGGGGACTGTATATATACACGGTGAACCAAAAGTAGGTGGACAGTAGGTTGAATACGGTTTGTGTTATATTATATTATAACTATGGTGTTCATTATAACTATGGTGTTTGTGTTATATTATATTAAATATTATAACTAAATTTATTTAAATTTTATTTTGTATTATAGTATACAAAAAAATTAAATATGTATTCTCAAAATAAACGTTATCATTTACTGTCCACCTACATTTGGTTCACCCTATATATATATATATATATATATATATATATGTGTGTGTGTGTGTACACATGTGTGTATATATATATATATATAATATATATATATATATATATTGTAGGGGACTGTATATTATACAGAGTTCCTATACTTCATATATATATATATATATATATATATATATACACCATGCACGATCTGTGTGTATCGTGTATCATATATATATATCGGTTTAGTTGATTTCGTAATGCCTATCAATGTACGTGTGTGTGTGTGTGTGTGTGTGTGTGTGTGTATCTTTCTAACAAGGTCCAAAAATGTTTCGTAAAATGTAATTATTGAAGTTATTCTTAATTATAATTATTAATTATTTAATTGGTGTTGGGTTATTTTCCAAATATAAAAACTTCGAAGCGAAGAATATTTCTTTTAATTATCAATAAATTGCTGAAACAAAATATTTCATCTGTGAAACACGTCTTTCAAAGAGTGTTTACATTTCCTTTTAATTTTATGAAAACGCGTCTTTTAGTAATAAATTTTTGTTCTTGTTTTTCCACTTAAATTCATTTCTATTCCGTTTCAACGAATAAGAAAGATAATCCAAACACGGAGTTTCTGTATCACGCAGTACTATATATATATATATATATATATACACCTGTGTGTGTTCCCCTGAGGATTTAGGCAAGGCTTCTTTTCCTCTCTTCCGCTGTTTAATGTGCAGTATATCTTGATGACATAAGTACTTCAGTTGATGAGACAAAAGTTGGATGTTGCATACATTAATTATTGAAGATAAACGGCCTTGTCTTTGCCGATATGATATTAATAATAAGTCCCTCTGTTAAAAGTCTGCATTATCTTCTAAAATGTGCGAATTATATTTGCAGACCATCATATTCTTTTTTATATTCCAAAAACTAAGGTCATGCACTTCCATTCCAAAAGCTCTAATCAGTCAATTAACATTAGTTTCCAAATGGGATGTTGTTGTTGTTGGTTAGCCGATCAGCCCACCCTGATCAAGCAAGCCGGCGGCACGCAGGTAACCGATCGCCCTCTCCGGAGTGGACCAGAGGTTCAGCACATTAGAGTAGTATGGGCGCAAACTGGACGAGTACAAGAATGGTGCAATGCAATTGCAAATGTTGATCAATGTTGCAAGATGGTGTACAGGGGAGGAGGGGTTATGCAATGAAGGGGGAAGGGTGTTATGCAATGAAGGGGGAGGGGTTATGCAACAAATCATGCTGCAAAGGGGGGAAGGGGGTTATGCAATAAATCAATGCTGCAAAGGGGGGAAGGGGGTTATGTAACAAATCAATGCTGCAAAGGGGGAGGGAGCTTCTGGGGGGAGAAGGGAGGATAACCTCCCCAAATGGGTAGCCTTAACCTAAGGAGAGAGGGGTGGTCGCCTGGCTCCAGCCGACGCATAATGAGTTCATCCGAGCGCCCGCTGTCTTATAAAATGTAAATCCGCCAGTTGGCTTAGAAGGCGAAATGGCTTCTTCAGGTGTACATTATTAGGGTTGAGTGCCAGATTGCGCTATTTATTTAATTAAAGTATATATTATTGACAGTTGGCTTAGAAATCCGTCAGTCGGTTTAGAAGGTGTAACCAGCCATTTGGTATACATATAAATAAATAATAGTATCGTTTATATATACACAACCAAAAGAATTAAATAAAACACCATTACATCATTCTGTTTATTTAGACGAATTATTGGAATCAATTTCATGAAATATATAGAAAATAAATATACAATCCTATACAAACGATGGAATATATATGATCAAAAATAAAGTACAAAATAATAATAGTATGAGAAATGCGAATGAGGAATATATATATAATCAAAAAATAAAATAAAAATAATATAATACGAAACGATTGAGTATAACCATCAATATAACAGTGGAGGAGAAATATATATTAATATATATATATATATATATATTTATATATATATATATATATATGCACAATTATATTAAATATATTGAAAATACATACATACATACACTTATCTTCTACTGCACTTAATTAAAATAAAATAAAAAATGTAAAAAATACAAAACGATGGAGTATAACCATCAATATAGCAGTACAGGAGAAATATATATATATATATATATATATATATATATATATATATATATATATATATATATATATATATATATATTAAATAATTAAATATACTGAGAATAAATATACATCAAAATACATTCACTTTGTTCTACTACGCAAAACACTAAACTCACACGTAATCGAGTCTATAGTCACATCATTATTGTTTTGCACTACGCAGTAAACACGGCTTAACATTATCGCACCGCTCAAGTTATAGGGGTGCCTATACGCTATGTAAATGGCCTTCATATCATTCAATACTATTTTTGTGCCCACTTTACATTCAGTTGGCAAGTTATCTTTAAACATGGCTAGAATACATTCAAAAGCACGCACAAAGAGGTCATCGTTAGCCACAACATCATTATTAAATACAAGTTTATAAACACTCCTTTTCAATCGAGGGTTTATTCTTACCGACCCGAGCTTTTCAGTCGTGAACTCTTCTTCACACTGCATAGCGGCAGTTGAAATAATCTTCTAAGTCGTTACGACAGCTGCTCATTATATAAAGAAATAGTTCTTCAGGGTGAATGGTGTAGGTGAGCTCAGCCCTGTACCGCTCAAGTGCTTTGTACCAAAGTTCATGATATTTCAAAGTCTAAACCTTTTATATAAGCATCCAGCATTAGACCACTCTCGCCTTGTTCAGTCCTACACTCGGTAAACCCATCGAGCAGAGCCGTTTATGCGTATACAAGAACCGTATCAAAATAAAGCATAACCGTAATAAGTGCGTCTAATATAGGCTTCAGCTTGCGGAATCCGACGAATTCAAACATTCTGTTAAGGATGAATCAGTTTCGCGTAGGGACAAGAACGTTATTATCAGAAGCATTCGTCCACATCAGTCGTATATCAATGCATGGCTGATCGTTGTTTATACACAACGTACAAACAATGGCAAATGAGGGGGTATCATTAATCTGCTCTCTTCTTGTACCTACACCTACGCGTATACATTGTTTTAGTAGTAAATATTCTGCATTATTTTTTTTTTCTAAACACCAGAAAATTTGCCCAAACTATTTTTGTATGACTTATTCGTTATATTCTTGACTTCATAGATTTCTCATTCTCTCTCTTTTAAGTTATTTGTTCAACGTTTGAGCTCGCTCGCATGTAGTAAGGATTTCGCAGATCTGAGCAAAGGAAAAGGCGAACGAATTAACTCGAGATTCCTTAGTCTTTGAAGAATCGGAATGTTGAGCGACTCACGGATCAAGAGTAGCTTCGTCAGAGCGTGTGATGGCTTGTCAGACGTAACATAAACACATTTCTAAGAAGATGGATGAAGTGTGTTGAAGAAGGATCGAATGAGAGGTCACGTTTAGCCATAACCCTCCTTTGCAGTGATTTGTATGATGTGTGATCATGATGATGTCGTCTTGTTTTCTTCTTTAGAAGTCTTAATTTGAAGTTTGACATAACTCGTATATAAATAAATAAAAATTTGTGTTGGACATATATATATATATATATATATATATTATATATATATATATACTTTTATATATATATATATATTATATATATGTATAACTTTTATATATATATATATATATATATTATATCTATATATATACTGTATAGTATAATGTCATTATTTATTTACTCATAAATGTAGACAATTTTATAGAAAATAAGTTTATAAGCTTACTTATGTTACTTATGTATTAAATATATATACGGATGATTGTTTTTATTCAAGAATCATGACAAATAGCTATATCTGAAGACATACGTCAGATAGAAACTTAAAACTTGTGTGTATATCAGCGTCAGCATATGTCGTACGCGTGCGTATAACATCACCTGATCGCTACCCCGTTAATCTCGTAATGGAGTTCAGTGTGCAAGAACATGTGAGGGGTCGCGCGTTTTAAGGTACCTAAGCGCCACCACAGGCGAAAACGTGTTTTTGATGGATATCACTATTTTCACCCTTCCTTTATCGCGTGGTTTGGGTTATAATGACCTTACGACACTAGAAGTATGGTTGAAAACCTTATGAAGCGAACTACTTTTTTCACCTCTATCGCCAATGAAAACATGGCAGCCATGCCGCTCTGCTTTCTGATTGGCCACCCACTCCACGCGCCGAGAGGGACACGACACAAACATCCCGCCAGTACCTTAAGACTCGCGTTGCTGTTAGCAGGCGTCCTGTGTTCGTGCTCATATTGCTGAATATTGCGTGGAATATTCTATTCACCCGGCTTCTAACTATTAATTATCAACGTGTGCAGCAATGTCTCACCGTGCTAGTGATAGTGATGAAAAATCAATGGAATCGTTCTGTGCCAGAAATCGCCTCCAAAGTTCGGCATAATAAGAAAATCAAAAAATTAAAAAAATATATATAAAATATAAAATATGAAAAGCTATTCCAAAAACTCATCAACATCTTCATTAGCATACTTAGAACTCTAATTTAGCCAAAAATGAACGTTCTAGCTCAATTAATAACAGAGATACTATTGCCAGAATATTGCTGAACTTTGGAGGCGATTTCTGGCGAATTTCAATTTGGCGCTTAGGTACCTAAGACGCGGGACCCCGCAAATATATTGTTCACTGTAGTTTTGGTGGTAATAATAGAGTAGCTATGTATTTTATTTATGCATTATTCCTAAATTTAGGGAATACAGTAATTAGGTTATTTCACAAACGTGGAATACTTTGAAAACTTTCAATCATAGGATTTTGATGTGGTCACGTTATAGTTAAAGTGTAAGATAAGTTGGAGTATCGACTTTCCCACCAGACAATAACATTTCTGTTTAAAGTCCTTGCATCATCACTGAAAGATTATCCAGAAAAAGGTCTCTCTATGGAGAGACAATGATAACGTAGTTCAATTTTTATTACAAAAATAAACATGAATCAAGTAAATTTGGGGATTTTCTTAAGAACATATCATACAAAGCAAAATGTTCAAATTATAAGGAACTGACAATTGTTCAAGTAAATAAATATACTGTATATTTACTACATCACAACCATAACATTATTATACACAATTACTCAATACTTGGTCCATCCTCCATTATTATTAGTGACCTCTCGTAGCCCATTTGGAACAGATGCCACGTGATTGTAGATGACTTGTGGTTCGTGCGGAAAGTTCCCACTCTGGCATGGTGTGTTTCAGCAGGTGCCGAGATGTGCGCTCCTGGCATATATATAATGTAATATTTAGGTTAACGCTCCTGGCCATATATAATGTAATATAAATGTTAACCCTCCGTCTATGGCCTTGGGTGTTTCGAGGTTGACGGGGGTTCTGGTCAGGTGGCAGCAACGGATTTTCTCACTCTGGGTTAGCTGGTACCGTGTAAGGAATCGCAATAGTTTCTTTTATACTATACTGTACTCCGATTTCTTCTTGTAGTGGATCGGAGGATCTTGTGAAAACTTACTAAACTATCTGACGGTTCCCCGATTCTTCTTGTAGCGTATCAGGAAATTATTTATTCTATTTTAAAACTAAGTTCTCTGGAGAAAGCAGGGCTCAAAGGAGAAGATAAAGGGATCCTCTGACTGAATTTTACTGCTTCTAAGATATTACAGGTAATAAATACTTCAGCCTGTAGGTCAGATCAGAATAATCAGAATGATAATTTGAAAAATTACGAGTTTATATACTAATAATTTAGTGACATCATTATTATTTAATGTTGACCTGTTTTGTTTTTTATTCTCAATAGGCTGATTTTTTTTTGGCAAAATATTTGAAGATAAAGGTAAATTTTGGCTGTAACAGCATACTGGCAGATAAGCAAGATATTTGAAAATTAAGTAATTTTTTTTTTTTTAAAACAGCATGTGACAGACCTAATGTTATCATAATTTGCCGAGTTAACTAAAAATAGAAATTGAAATATGCATTTTATTATGGGTAGGGTCGCCAGATTTTTCAAATGCTCATGTGGGACAATTTTTTCCGAGGGTTTTTTTAAGACCAAATTTTTTTTCGAATTGAAACTAGATTTCTTCAACGGTTACAACAAACAAAATTAGAAAAATTTTATTACAATAATATTTAACAATTAAACATCGTGAATAAATTGAAATTATTATACATAATATTGAAATTCTAAATCAATTCACCCCTAAAAAATTTGCTTAATTTGTCAAATATTTTGACGCGGGATTTTGACGCAGGATTTTGACTCGGGATTTTTGGATCAAATGCAGGACTGTCCCGTAAAATACGGGACGTCTGGCAACCCTAATTAAGGGTTAAAATTAAACATGGATATGAACCAAAATTAAATGCTTAAAATTTAAAATTAAAAGTGTCAATTTAGAGTTTTGGCAAGTTATGACTTCATCTTTTGCAACTAAGAGACAATGTATAAAAAAATTAACATTGCAGAATTTGACACGATTACATGATTGAGCTTAATCTAAAAAAATGATTAGGTAATTTAAAAAAGAATTAAGATTCATCAATTACTTAGCAAAAATAAAATAGAAAGAAAATTAAAATTTTTCCCAGACTTGCATTTTATATAGTTAAAGTGTCAACGCGAGTTTGGACTTTATATGCAAAAATGAATGTTAGAATTATTCATTTTTACATATATATTAATATATATTATTTATATATTTCGTCACTTTGTTCAAGTCACAGTTTAAAATTAGATGCTATTCGAATCGTAATCTGACACGCCGAATTACAGTGTCCTTCGAATTTTGGGATCATTCGTGATGCAGTACTTTTTGTCTTATCGTGATTCGATATTAACACTTACAAATAAGTGTTGTATTCTTCTACATTATGATAATTAATTTCAGCTATTGCGCGATTCCATGTAGACGGTTTGATCTCGTAATGTCGTAGTTTTTGGTGTTGCGAAAGGAGACGGGGAAGACAAGACGGGGCGAAAAGGAGAGGGAGAGGGGGAAAAGGAGAGGGAGGGAATGAGGGTGGGGGAGAAGGAGGAACTGCGTTCCTTCCACATCTCAGAGAGGGTGGAGCGGAACTATTGTAGGGGACTGTATATATACACGGTGAACCAAAAGTAGGTGGACAGTAGGTTGAATACGGTTTGTGTTATATTATATTATAACTATGGTGTTCATTATAACTATGGTGTTTGTGTTATATTATTAAATATTATAACTAAATTTATTTAAATTTTATTTTGTATTATAGTATACAAAAAAATTAAATATGTATTCTCAAAATAAACGTTATCATTTACTGTCCACCTACATTTGGTTCACCCTATATATATATATATATATATATATATATATATATATATATATATGTGTGTGTGTGTACACATGTGTGTATATATATATATTATAATATTATATATATATATATTGTAGGGGACTGTATATTATACAGAGTTCCTATACTTCATATATATATATATATATATATATATATATACACCATGCACGATCTGTGTGTATCGTGTATCATATATATATCGGTTTAGTTGATTTCGTAATGCCTATCAATGTACGTGTGTGTGTGTGTGTGTGTGTGTGTGTGTGTGTGTGTGTATCTTTCTAACAAGGTCCAAAAATGTTTCGTAAAATGTAATTATTGAAGTTATTCTTAATTATAATTATTAATTATTTAATTGGTGTTGGGTTATTTTCCAAAGATAAAAACTTCGAAGCGAAGAATATTTCTTTTAATTATCAATAAATTGCTGAAACAAAATATTTCATCTGTGAAACACGTCTTTCAAAGAGTGTTTACATTTCCTTTTAATTTTATGAAAACGCGTCTTTTAGTAATAAATTTTTGTTCTTGTTTTTCCACTTAAAATTCATTTCTATTCCGTTTCAACGAATAAGAAAGATAATCCAAACACGGAGTTTCTGTATCACGCAGTACTATATATATATATATATATATATACACCTGTGTGTGTTCCCCTGAGGATTTAGGCAAGGCTTCTTTTCCTCTCTTCCGCTGTTTAATGTGCAGTATATCTTGATGACATAAGTACTTCAGTTGATGAGACAAAAGTTGGATGTTGCATACATAATAATTATTATGAAGATAAACGGCCTTGTCTTTGCCGATATGATATTAATAATAAGTCCCTCTGTTAAAAGTCTGCATTATCTTCTAAAAATGTGCGAATTATATTTGCAGACCATCATATTCTTTTTTATATTCCAAAAACTAAGGTCATGCACTTCCATTCCAAAAGCTCTAATCAGTCAATTAACATTAGTTTCCAAATGGGATGTTGTTGTTGTTGGTTAGCCGATCAGCCCACCCTGATCAAGCAAGCCGGCGGCACGCAGGTAACCGATCGCCCTCTCCGGAGTGGACCAGAGGTTCAGCACATTAGAGTAGTATGGGCGCAAACTGGACGAGTACAAGAATGGTGCAATGCAATTGCAAATGTTGATCAATGTTGCAAGATGGTGTACAGGGGAGGAGGGGTTATGCAATGAAGGGGGAAGGGTGTTATGCAATGAAGGGGGAGGGGGTTATGCAACAAATCAATGCTGCAAAGGGGGGAAGGGGGTTATGCAATAAATCAATGCTGCAAAGGGGGGAAGGGGGTTATGTAACAAATCAATGCTGCAAAGGGGGAGGGAGCTTCTGGGGGGAGAAGGGAGGATAACCTCCCCAAATGGGTAGCCTTAACCTAAGGAGAGAGGGGTGGTCGCCTGGCTCCAGCCGACGCATAATGAGTTCATCCGAGCGCCCGCTGTCTTATAAAATGTAAATCCGCCAGTTGGCTTAGAAGGCGAAATGGCTTCTTCAGGTGTACATTATTAGGGTTGAGTGCCAGATTGCGCTATTTATTTAATTAAAGTATATATTATTGACAGTTGGCTTAGAAATCCGTCAGTCGGTTTAGAAGGTGTAACCAGCCATTTGGTATACATATAAATAAATAATAGTATCGTTTATATATACACAACCAAAAGAATTAAATAAAACACCATTACATCATTCTGTTTATTTAGACGAATTATTGGAATCAATTTCATGAAATATATAGAAAATAAATATACAATCCTATACAAACGATGGAATATATATGATCAAAAAATAAAGTACAAAATAATAATAGTATGAGAAATGCGAATGAGGAATATATATATAATCAAAAAATAAAATAAAAATAATATAATACGAAACGATTGAGTATAACCATCAATATAACAGTGGAGGAGAAATATATATATATATATATATATATATATATATATATATATATATGCACAATTATATTAAATATATTGAAAATACATACATACATACACTTATCTTCTACTGCACTTAATTAAAATAAAATAAAAAATGTAAAAAATACAAAACGATGGAGTATAACCATCAATATAGCAGTACAGGAGAAATATATATATATATATATATATATATATATATATATATATATATATTAAATAATTAAATATACTGAGAATAAATATACATCAAAATACATTCACTTTGTTCTACTACGCAAAACACTAAACTCACACGTAATCGAGTCTATAGTCACATCATTATTGTTTTGCACTACGCAGTAAACACGGCTTAACATTATCGCACCGCTCAAGTTATAGGGGTGCCTATACGCTATGTAAATGGCCTTCATATCATTCAATACTATTTTTGTGCCCACTTTACATTCAGTTGGCAAGTTATCTTTAAACATGGCTAGAATACATTCAAAAGCACGCACAAAGAGGTCATCGTTAGCCACAACATCATTATTAAATACAAGTTTATAAACACTCCTTTTCAATCGAGGGTTTATTCTTACCGACCCGAGCTTTTCAGTCGTGAACTCTTCTTCACACTGCATAGCGGCAGTTGAAATAATCTTCTAAGTCGTTACGACAGCTGCTCATTATATAAAGAAATAGTTCTTCAGGGTGAATGGTGTAGGTGAGCTCAGCCCTGTACCGCTCAAGTGCTTTGTACCAAAGTTCATGATATTTCAAAGTCTAAACCTTTTATATAAGCATCCAGCATTAGACCACTCTCGCCTTGTTCAGTCCTACACTCGGTAAACCCATCGAGCAGAGCCGTTTATGCGTATACAAGAACCGTATCAAAATAAAGCATAACCGTAATAAGTGCGTCTAATATAGGCTTCAGCTTGCGGAATCCGACGAATTCAAACATTCTGTTAAGGATGAATCAGTTTCGCGTAGGGACAAGAACGTTATTATCAGAAGCATTCGTCCACATCAGTCGTATATCAATGCATGGCTGATCGTTGTTTATACACAACGTACAAACAATGGCAAATGAGGGGGTATCATTAATCTGCTCTCTTCTTGTACCTACACCTGCAGGAATTTTATAACAATCCTCACTCCACTTCTCAACTACCACGAAGATTCTATTCATCTCCTCAACACTTAAATAAACAATATTCCGTTTGTTTGTTTGTCTACAAGTCGTTCCCAGTACATAGTTAATGGCGCCGGTTTCACGCTTGAACACGCGCAACGACTTCGTCACGGACACATCGTACACGGCATTGAGACTGCTTCTCAAAGGAAGTTCCATCGTATTCGAGGAGCTCACGTCCAGTCGGTTCAAGCTCTAAGGTAACTATGAGCCACAGGCGAGCGGATCGGCTCGACGGGAGGAGTGAGTCACACCATAAATTAATGAAACGTGTACGGCGTTGTTCCAACGTGAATACTTGTATCCCATTATACTGGGTAGATGTTTTGAGAAATTTTTCGATACATTAAGCAATATCGGTTTTAATGTTTTATCACTCCCACTCCCCAGAATACGCACCAGACATTTTTGCATAGGGGGATTTTCACGAACTAAACACATTTTATTCACACTCTGGCGCACTATTTGAGAGAAACATATGACCATATTTTTCCTTTTTGCTTAGTATGCGATAATCACCACTAAATTCTGTTAAATACTCAGGCAGAGCTTTAGCCACAACCTCACTACAAACCTCGTCATGATATATATATATTACTGTAGTGGTAAAAATACTTAAGATTCTCCATGGTGACAAGATTTACATTCTCAGTCGCAGGGTATGAGTACTCGGTATGATGCAACATGACATAATATCGCTTTTCGCAACACTCATCAACAAGACTCACTAACCATATCCGTTGCTTCTTTTCTGCACGTGTTGTTTCTTCTACTTCACGGTATATGTAAGCTTTTATAAAGTTTAGTCCTACAACATAGTTCAATACAGCACTAGTATCACGAAATCCTGCAATGCTCTCGCCAGAATAGCCGTAAAGTATTTGTACCTCTTGTTCCTTCGCACGATTCAATGTAGCCTTAAACGTATCAAAGGAGGGTGGAATAGGGAGCCATTCAGTAACCTTATCTTCACACTTTACCGAATACCAGTTCATAAACGAAGAACACGCAATATTAAAGGTAGTCATTACTATTTTTCGTCTACGTGGGGAAATGCACGTCTGAGACCCAGGGCTTGCAGCGATGAACTGAGCACGCAGGGAAGAGATATGCCCAGGTAGTAGCAGGAGTCACGTGTCCAATCATACAGGTGGGCGGAGCTTAGAACTTTCTCCTGTACACACGCTGGGCGGAGCTTAGAATTTTCTCCTATACACACACACAAACACACACACACACACACACCACACAGGAGAAAGTGAAACGGTAACTGAAGCACGATTTATTTAATAAACAAACTATTAAAGATGTGTATATAAACTTATATATTTACAAATACGTGTAATAAATAAAAATCGTTAACAATAGACATATCAAACATTATGGTATCCAGAGGGTACGGTATCATAGGTACCAAACACCTGGTAACGTTTCCTATAGTTGTTACGGCACACTTTTGTACCCCTAAATTCCTTCATGTCCCCCAACTTCTGCGCCCGAAAATTGTGGGTACCTACAGTTAGTTGGGGCGGCCGGTCGCCCTCATCATCACCCAAGCACACTAGATCCTTCAACGAATCAAAGTTAACGACCCGCAGATTCGCCTGGTTGAGCGTGATACCCTCAGCCTTCACGATATATTTCATATCCTCACCCACCTTCACCCGTACCCCATTAGTTTTTGGCCCTGTTGAGACAAAAGAGTCGGCTTATGCGATGTCTCCATACTCATCCTTAATCTCATCAGTTAACTCCCCGAGGAATTCACCAATAGGAGGCATATATTCACCCTCCCTCGCTGTAAATATCACACTATCTGTATCGGCGTACAAAACCCTCCTACCAAGAGAATGCAATAGGCCCCAAAGTTTGATGCGTGCTTAGGCCGTTGTGAAGCTGGCTACAGGTATGTTTGTAACCCGTGAGGTATATACACCTCTGATCTTACGCTGGTTGATTGTATAATTACATTCCCATTGTTCTCCCCTGCGCACTTCACGCACAAGGGAAACATGATTTGTGGTCTATAACGACGGGTAAGTTCGGCATCCATAAATCGCGTGGGCGGAGCACATCTACGAAAGAAAGGCCGAAATAGTACCCGTTCAAATTTGTTGAGAACAACTCGATTGTTCTTCATCACGTAGGGATATAAAGAACAGAAGTCGTAGGAATGGAGTTTCACGCCCTCCGTAAGCGGAAAGTATAGCTTGAAGGGATTTGTACGCCCTCCGAACAAGCTATCACCGCATTTGAGAGGATCCAGTACCATTGAACGTTTGATCGTGTTTATTTCTTCACGGTACTGTTCATCTGTTTCCATCCGTGCATCATACTCGTGCTCCCACAATACTTTGTGAGTGAACTGGGAGCATATAAGTTGATCGCTGTGCGGGTCCACGCAAGACTGTCGGCAGGAGATCTACCGTGGATATCTCCTACGATTCCACACTGAGGACGGGGGCATCCGTGCCACGAGCAACCGTTAAAGGAGTACACAGTCTTCTCACCAGTGGCACGGTTTTCGCTTAGACCATCAACCCAAAAACACGACCATTAACCTTAATGGGTACTTCCCCTGCGTTGCGAGCATGTTTTATGTATACACCTGTCTGCTGCTGTATGTGTATGAGCCAGTAAATAGCCTTGTGCCCATAACTGCGGGATTGTTTCTGTGAATAACGGCTAAGGTGTCTTTAGGCATGAAGTTATTCTTGAACACCGTAAAACATAATGAGACGATCGTGGTTGCGACTTAAACGGATCGCATTTGAAACGGCCTATGTACATCCTTCTAAACGCCTGGAAACATACTCTAAGCACGCGCACATCATTCACGCAATAACGCTCACATTCATCAGCTATATTGTAAGGTTTAGATTCATTAAAACTGTTGTAGTAACGGTCAAAATCTTCACGTTCATCTGTAGTCATACATCATAGTTAAAGTAATGTTTGGGTAGAGGTAATCCCACGTAATTCAAAGTTTCGCTAGTGAGGAATGTGTAAGGGAAATATTCTTTTGAAACTTCAGCGGCTCTGCCCATCACCTTGGGTAGCTTTGCTAATTTACAAGGTGTGAATAATAAAGTGTCTTTAAACTGTACATTACCTCTTATTTGCATCTGTATAAGTTTGTTTCCTCTTTTCAAGGGATCACCTGTACAGTAAATATCTCAGATGACTCTTGCTCAAGCAACTCCTTATAAAGGAACTGTGTCAAATTTTGCCCCGTTATGGGCAAGAATATACACAGTCATTTTTTTTAACTTGTCCGCTAACTTGACAATATAGGATACAAAGCGTTTCACAGGGCTATCGTGGGCATTCGTTTTAAAAACGTTTGTCTGTTTACCACATTTGTGACATTCATCACACTCGATCTCCATACACTCATCACAGATAGTCTGGCTTACAAGTAAATATGGAATAACCTCTTTGGTTTCAGCGTTCGTGTATGTTTCTACATCGTAGTACACAGGTATACAAGGTCTATTTTTAGGCTTAGCGTCTTTCATATAACATAGAATGCTTTACTCCAACCGCCTTATATTTCTTATGGCATGTAGAACAGTGAATTTCATTACATTTATGCTTGAAATTCCCCCAATTATCCATCATATGAAACATACCACATTCACAGATTCTCATTTTCCTGCACGTTCCAATTGATTTATGGAGCTCAAAACAGTTATTATTGAAAAATGTGCGTCTACACACATCACAATCCCTCTTCTCAGCTTCAACTACATGGCTTTCACATTTGGAGTTTTTACACTGCTCACATACCATGTGGCTATCTTTACAATGTTTCACTATATCATCCGCAAACTCGATACACCCCTTACACAAATCATGATGTCGTCCATATTTTCGACTTTTATCATAACTCGCGTAAAGGTCCCTTATATTACGGATGGGTAGATACGTTGTTCCTGACAGCCCTAAAATAAGTAGGGGTCTTGTACAATCTCTCACACTGCTTTTAAAAACATACACAGTCCTACGACGATCATCCATTCCAAATACAACTGTACGAGCATTCATTTCCTGTTCTACCCTTCTCAGTTCTTGAGGACCTATATTACAGTCAAACTCAAGTTTACATTCTACAGCTAGTTTACGGGCACGCTCCACTACCGTAGGCAACCAAATGTTTTTGACCCGTGTATTTAGTACAGTAAACATACGGGCCCAGACTACTGCTATAAAGCCGCGACCACGATCCGTGTTTATATGCCATCTATAAATAGCCTGAAAATGGAAGTTAAGAGTATAAGGTGTGGCACTATGACCCGCAACACGGAATACACGGTCAATATTTACCGTGAAATTGTCCCTATTGAAAGCATACTACTTTGCATTATATGGCCTAATATATAGTCTATATCTACAGATGCCAAGCGTCTGAATGGTATTACTACCCAAAAATCATCTACATCTCCGTCATCTGACCCGAACCCGAAGGACAGCCGCGTTCTGACTTCACGTTCATCGCGGTTCTGAAGGGCAAACTCTACAATACGTTTAACTATGCCTCGCAGTCCGTGTTCAACACCATTGCTATACATGGATCTAGGATCAACCCTGACTATATACCGATTTCTAGTCAAGGCTGGGGTGGAGGTAGCGGTGCACACTAGGGTTTCTTTACCGGGATCCCGGTAGATTTTTAGCTAATTTAAATTTCCCGGGAAATTCTCCCTGTCCCGGGAAATCCCGGGATATTTTCTTAAAAATTTAATTTTGCTTATTTTGTGTTAAGACTGGGAAATTTTGCTAATAGTAAGTTTAATTAACCCATAACTTGTCAGAATACGTTTGTATTTGTTAGTTTTAAGCTTGCTTAGTTTTTTGTTTTTTAATTTCAGCTTGTTATGGCATGTCACAGATTGTCACTACTTGTCAGGACCTGTAATCTTGCGTAATTGCGCTGATGCTGTCTTAATTTGTCACCACGCTCAGTAGCTCCAGTAACTGCATTACGCCAGGTTGTGCATTGTGCAAGTGTCACACTTCCTTTATATTGTGAGTATTTGTGACTCAAGATTCTTTGTAGTTCCTATACTAGCCTAGTACTATATATATATAGTATGTTTCAATTTATTTTGTTCGAAACGAACCCCTTCAATCAAGAATGTCAGAATCATTTGCTTGGAAATATTTCGTGAAGGATTCGAAACTAGAATTTGCAACCTGTAAAGAATGCAAAACTCAAATAAAGTGTAAAGGTTGGTCTACAAGCGGTCTTATCAGACATTTGCTTAACAAGTATAATATTAGCAAGTTATCTGTTACTAATGCTAAGCGCACAGCCGAGGAAAATGGAGCAACTAGTAGCAAGTGACAAACCTCTCAACAAACCTTAACATCGTTTTTCATTAAGAAAGAAACATGTGAAGAAATAGTAACAAAACTAGCCACTCTAGATGGCATCTCTATCAATTCATCAGAAAATCATTGACAAACAGAGGATATACTTTACCAAAAAATCCATCACATGTAATGGATCTCGTTCATTCGCAGTACAAACAAATAAAAGAACGCTTAAATTCTGAAATTACCAGCCAAATAAATGCAGGATCAAGGTTTAGTTTATCCTTAGATGAATACACCTCACTAAACAATCGCCGGTATTTAAATATTAACATACACAAAACTGACGGAACATTTTGGAACTTAGGAATGGTGAAGATTTCTAGTACTCTACCTGCTGAAACTGCTGTTGAAGTAATCAAAGAAAAGTTAGAGGAATTTCATATTTCTTTAGAAAAACATGTGGTGGCTTGTGTTACTGATGGTGCAGCTATGATGGTGAAATTTGGAAGGCTAATTGAATGTGAGCATCAATTGTGTTATGCACACGGCATCCACTTAGCGGTATGTGATGTTTTGTACCAGAAGTCAACCACTTCACTTGCAATCACTTTCTGAAGAAATTCAAACTGAAGATGACGAACATAATGACAACATAGATGAAGATGGAGAAGATTTCAATCATAGTATTGATTTTGAAAGTGTTTTGTGTGAGCGCTTTGATGAGGATCCGTTCGAGATAGATATTTCATTTGGATCGCACGACACTGTAGGTAAAGAAATCAACGTGTCTCAAATCATCAATAAAGTCAGAAAAATAGCAAAAAAAATTCGCAAATCACCTTTAAAGAATAACATCTTACAAGGATATGTTCAACAGGAACAAGGAAAAAGTTTGCATCTATTGCTGGATTCCAAAACCAGATGGAATAGTCTTTTAGCCATGCTGGAGCGATTTATCAAAATAAGGTCATCCGTATCGAAAGCTCTCATCGACTGCAATAAAGATATGGACAATTTTGACCTTGACAAACAAGAAGTTGCTGTAATTCGTGACATTGTGGCATCGCTGGAGCCATTAAAAGTTGGAGCAGAAAAGCTGGGCAACAGAGAATCGACTTTACTTTCATCAGAAGGTGTTTTTTCTTTCATTTTGAACGAACTAAATCAACTAAACACACCTTTTTCAAAAAAACTAAAGAAGTCGTTCATTCGACGCATAACAGAGAGAAGAAATGAGAACTTGACTGGCCTCATACAATACCTCAATAGTGGAAAGAATTATAAAAAGGTCGCAACTTTCGCAAGTGACAGAAGTTTGCCAGCCTTACCAACCAAGTCTATGTTAATTTCATCAGCAAAGCAGATGTTAGATCGCCTTTTTGGAGTACCTGCTGATTCTACCTCTAGTGAGACAGATGAAGATAATGATGTGCAAGAATCAGCTGTCCCTCAGTCATCTTCGATGACTCTAGCTGAAAGGCTTGATGCAGCTATTAAAGCAGCCGAGGTAGAGAAATCAAGAACACTAGACAGCAAAGCAAGCGCTGCAAAGCACCTTAAAAAGGAACTAGAGATCTTCGAGGCTACGGGCGAAAAAACGCAGAACATCTCTCTTCTCTTGAATGCATCAAAGACGATTCCACCCACGTCAATAGAATCGGAAAGGGCATTCTCAGCAGCAGGACTTTTCGTGACTAAAATGAGAACAAGATTGAGTGATCGAAGTATTGACCATCTTTGTTTTTTGAAATCGTACTATAAAAATTCACAGTGATAATTTTTTTGGTTGAATTCATTGAAGTTCTTTGCAATTTGAAGGTAATTTTTATTTTTTCTTTAAATTTTCTAAGCAATTCAAAGGCAATTTTTTTTTCGTTGTATTCATTAAGTTTTCAATGAAACGGAGCAATTTTTTTATTTGTGAAAATTTTCTATGTAATTCAAAAGTATTTTTTTTAATACATATTTTTCACAGCAATATTATTTTATTTTGCCCATCATGGAGATTGCAGAACTTATTAAATGACTATAAAAAAAAAAAAAAAAAAAATTATACCCCCTCTTTTCTAGGTTAATTTATTTTATAAAATATTTTAAATATAATTAATTATATCCCGGGATTTCCCGGATCCCGGGAAGGGAATCATTTTTATCCAGGAATCCCGGGATAAGCAAAAGGCCTGGAAATGAGAAACCCTAGTGCGCACCAACTCGAATGTTATACCATCCTCTACAGAACGAGAAGCTGCTGCGGCTGTGGAGGATGTACCCCGGAATTGAACATGAATAAAGGGGTATATTTGAAGAAGGTACTATTCGGGGGTTGTGTTGTAAGACATAGAGGATTGGGGCTCTATTACTGGGGGTCTAACAACCGGCGCAATCCTGGCACGCTTTATACCTGACGTGGTGGGCTCTTCATCATGCCTCCGCTTTGAATTGTCGCGTGCTACAGGTATCACTAGTGTGGACTCGGCAGTGGGGATGGAGTCTGTGATCACAACGACACTGTCGTCGGGGTCATCTGTAATATCGATGATGGGGTGCTGTACCTCATCGTCATTCACGGTTCTGTGGGAGAAGAGAAAAACAAGACTGGAGAATATAAGGAACATCACTTAAATATTTATTATATTTTGTAAATGACCCACTTAGGAGTGTGACGTGTTAGAAATGGATTCTGTAGAAAAATTCAGGTTCATGAGCCCATCCACATGTATTATATCTGGCCCTGCAGGATGTGGTAAAACTGTGTTTATGCTTAAAATAATTAAAAAAAGGGAGAGATGTTCTCAAAATTTGGCATAATGTTATATGGTGCTATTCGACGTATCAATCAGTGTTCAACGAGTACCAAGATGATATTTTGTTCCACAAAGGTGTATATGATGTTAATTCGTTAAAGGGAAATGAACATACAGTCATTGTGATTGACGACCTCATGTTGGAGATGGATAAAACGTTTGCCGAGACATTTACAGTATTCTCCCACCATCTTAACATAAGCGTATTCTTCATCAATGAGAATCTATTTTTCAAAAATAGATACATGCGCGATGTGTCGTTAAATACACAATATAGTCTTATTCGCGCAACGTAGAGATGTATCACAAATTTGGGTATTAGCCAATCAAATGTTCCCGAATCAGCGTAAGGAGTTTTTGGAAGTTTATAAAGAAGCTACAAGCACGCGTTACGGATATTTGCTTTGCGACCTTCATCCGCGAAACACGTTTAGGGTGCTTCTAAGAACGAATATATTTCCAAACGAGCCTGAAACGGTGTATATTCCAGAATGACAAAGAGGCTAAAGAAATACCATGAATTAATAAAAATCTATCATCGACTGCCCCGGGCAATGCCGCAGATGTTTATTAAAAATATCGACTCTGACTTTTTAAAATGCATCTGTGAAATCTGTCTTAACGTTATAAATTGCAATGTATCAATGAAACCACCTCAGAAGGCTCGCCTACGCCGTTACAAGAACATAATACGTGCACTCGCTCGTAAAAGTCAAACTGTGGGAAAGAAAAAACGAATTATTGTACAAAGAGGAGGGTCATTCCTCCTCATCTTATTTTCAGTTTTGGGTCCTTTACTGACTAGATTAATATAATGAAGAAAGTGGTAGTGATTCCACACGAGGTATATGCTTCACTGCAAAGTTCAAAGAATCCAGACACGATTCTAGAACCCCGTAAAAGCAGGATTAAAAGAATGGAAAGCGAATTGTTAGCCCTATTAAACAGTGAAAAAACACCTGATGAGAAAAGGATTTTATACCAAGAAACTCTGCAGAAATTTCTTCACGAGTACGAAAATTATAAGAATCCGACAGAGATTCCCATGGTTATTAGACACAGCACGGACAACGATGGGGATGGTGACATAAGGCCTGTGCCCGACGATAGAGCTGGCCTATCAAAGAATAGCAGGTCGGTCCCACAACATATCGAGCATGTATTAAAAAGACCCTCCCACATACATTGAGGAATAAAGTTTTAAGTCTTTATAATCTATTGAATGAGGACCCCAACATACAGTGGACCGATACAGGTGAGATCATTGTGGAAGGAGCAAAGGTACAGGAATCGAATATCGTAGACATCGTCCATGATCTGGTGAGAAAGTGGGATAGGCCATCCCCATCAGGATGGAAGCATATTAAAGCAAGACTACAACAGATAAATATCCCCAAAGCAATGATAGGAAATCTGAACAGGTTAAAAGACTTGGAACATGCATCGCACATGCCACAATTGAAAACCCCATCTCCAGCGGTAACACCTCTGGAGAGGAGAAAGAAGAGGTTAAACAACGGTCAACTCACTCTACCCATGTGCCTCTAAAATATGCAAATGGCTAACATATTAAGAAGACGTTATTATGACATTTCTAGCCCAGCCTCCTACGGAGGCGTAGATAGACTGTACAGAAGTGTTTACAATGATGGAGTAGGGAAAAAAGATGTTGAGAGGTTTTTGCGGGAACAGGACGCTTATACACTTCATAAGCCTGTGAGAAAAAGGTTTAAAACAGCCAAGACAACAGCTGCTTCGATTGACTCTATTTGGCAAGCAGATTTAACAGACATGCAAAGATATTCAGTGTATAACGATGGTTACCGCTACATCCTATTCATAATAGATGTATTCTCTCGATATCTGCGGCTAATTCCTCTGAAAAGTAAATCGCCTGAAACAGTTGCAAAAGTCACCAAAACGTTGATGTTGAAAGAAACCAGGGTTCCTGGCTATTTTTGTACGGATATGGGGAAAGAATTTATAGGCCGAGCTTTTCAGAACATGCTGACAGAGTTTAATATCAACTACTACACTACCAATTCTATATATAAGGCATCTTTAGCTGAAAGAGTTCAACGTACCATAAAGGAACGCATGCGTCGCTATTTTACACATAAAAACACATACAAATTTCTAGACATTCTGGAATCATTAGCTGCATCCTACAACCGCTAACACCATCGTACGATTCGGACAACACCTAATGAGATTTTAGAAAGAGGTACGCGCCAGAGCCTGATGTGAGAAGATATGGAACACCACCACCACCACCACACTCTGAGCGTTTCAAAATCAATGATTATGTAAGGCTGTCGCGTTCGGGAAATAAATTCGCGGAGGAATTTGAGCAAGGCTGGACACGTGAGATTTTTAAAGTTAGGGCTATGAGACCTGAAGGCGAAATAATGTATTACGTTGAAGATTTGAATTTTTTTTACCCAAGCTGTGTGCACATGTACGCTAAACTACGTATAGCCCATTCTGATGGAACGGACTGCGATGGCAAATATGCTGTATACCCTGAAACAAACTTTCTGCACTCCATATTCAACCAGTGTGACGTATATTTAAATCAGGTCAACATATCGGCAGGAACGGGTACTATCACCTACGAGCCTATCTGGAAAATGTCATCAACATTTCCAAAGAAGCGAAGGATACCTTTTTAAGTGCCGATGGATATTATCAAGCTAAAGACGAAAGTAGTATAAAGGACAAATTTCAAAATTCTAAAAATAAGATATATGAGTGTTTTGGACGCCTGCATACAGATTTCATATTCCAGGAGAAGTTGCTTGTGAATGGGGTGATATGAAAATAAAGCTTACCCGCACGAATCCTGAGATCTGTTTAAATCTGGATGCTGGATTCACATTATGGAGACATACCTCCGCGTACGGCGAGTGAAATTAAGTTCACCAAAACAAATAGAAATTGAGAAAAATTTACTTCATGCCACAGTAAAATACCCAATTAACAGAGTACAGATCAAACTGTACACGGTGCCAGCAGGGTTGGCATCGAAACAGATAGAAAACATCGCCCTTGGAGTTCTACCTAAAAGGATATCAATTGGAATACAGGAACACAATTCGGTGAATGGAAAATATAAAAAGAATGCCTTTAAATTCGAGAATTTCGGTCTTAAAAATATAACTCTATACGTTAATGGCGTTGCGTTGGGAGGAACATTGGATACGGACTACTCATGAGACGCTGTGTTCCCGCTTTGCGTGAGAGCATATAGTAATCTGGCCCATATTGCAGGTGATTATTATGGGCTCGGGATTGGGGTAACGCAGAAAGAATTCATCGATCAATTCAACCTTTATCCGTTTGACATCACACCTCACTTATCTGCTAGTGTAAATACACACTTAAGTCCACAACAGAGTGGAAACATCTCAGTCAGATTGGAATTCGACAAGCCGATAGACGCGCCTATTAGTGTACTAGTATACCTCGAGTCACAAGCCCTAATAGAAGTTGACAGATTTAGGGGCGTTGTCACTGACTTTTAAAATGGACGCGAATACACTTCAGAGAGTAATGAATAGTAAACGAATCACACGTTCCAAATTTATCGGTGTGTTTGCGAAGAATGAAACATTGAAATTGCCAACTACGAGAGATTGCGGTAGTCTTATTGTGAACACAGATGTTATTGGTAGTGAGGGGATTTATTGGTTTGCAATCTATTTTAAAAATACTGACCGCATGTACTATTTTGATTCACTCGGGACTCAACCCTGGAGTGACCCTGTTATTGTAAAATTTCTCGATCAGATGCATATCCCCGAAATTGTATGGAATCCCTTCCGTCTACACGGATATTTTAGTAACACTTTTGAGATGTACTGTCTTTCATTTCTCATGCATATTTCACGTGGTAAAGAATTTATAATTTTTTTAAAATATTCGACCCGTGTCACACTCAACGAAACGACGAAATGGTAGACAGATAAAAAGTCGTTTTCCGATTTTGCGTAGTCGTTGTATAGTATGATGTTTTATTCGTGTATATATATATATATATATAATATTATATATATATTGTAACCAAAAATATTAGTTTGTATATTCTGTAGCTTCAGATGGTTATTGTATTAAAAACATGATTTCTTTCATTTAATAAATTGATGAAAATACATTGTCTTCTTCCCCGAAAAAAAAGATCGAAACAAAAAAAACTTACATTATTTCGTTAATGATGTGACAATCGCTGGGTTGACTGCTCGTAAAACTTCTACCTCCGTATTCAGGTCCACGACATGCGTTTCTTCAAAACGAAAAGATTGTATAACACGTCAAATCCTCATCGGAACTTTAAAGAGAAAGGATAAATAATTAGTTCATACTGATTCTTTTTTAATAAAAAACCAATTGCTTAAAACATATGCAGAGTATACATATAGTAAGAGTATTACAATGTCAAGATATCTTTGAACCACTCAAAGAAGTTTCTTTAAGAGAAAATGCCGAATAACATTTATTATGGAATTTATAAAATTATTTAAAACATGCAAAGGATTGCTATAAAAAATTCAACGAATCAAAACAGGACTTTATCATAATATTAATTGCAAACTAATCTATAATTGCGGATATCTAACTGAAGCATTTTTAATGTGATGAGATGAACTACTACAACCCTCCATATATATGATGAAATAATCCAGAACAGTGCTGTTTCTCCTAATGACAGGCATACTAAATAAATAACCAGTTCGTGAATAATTGGCTACAAAAAATAAAATTATAGGCACATAATTACTTACATTTCTACGGCAGTCCCTTGCGTCGGATCATAAGGAGCGTGATTGCAAATATCATCAACGGTTTGCTTTGGAAATAATCCATCCCGGTCGGCTGCGTTAAAAAGAGTAATTGTGGACAACGCTGCAATGTCTCCATCTTGATACAAATTCGGTAAACTGTAAAGTTCTTGATTCATGACGGAGGGAATGTTTATTCACTGGTGAAAATAACTACTGTGAGTCCCAGCTGAAAATATTTCCTTTTATATGAATGATCCGCGATCACCACCCCAAAAGACTAATAGGGGGTTCGTAAGTTTGATGATTGGTTGTCATTGTAACTGGGCGGGGCTATGTTAAATTTGTGTACCAATCGTAACACCGATATAACGGGTCCACGCTTTGAACGTCCTGATTGGTCAACTAATGGTGTCTTTATCTTCTATTCGTAGATTTAATGCCCACCTCTCAAGGTGTATTGCCACTTGCAATCTCTACCACGACAATAGTTACATTAATATTTGCGCCCATATTATTCTCGGTTTTCCCATTTTAGAACCCACCCCTTTATGCAATATCCTTTGCTCCTTTGCAACATTGATCAACATTTGCCACTTGCAATCTTTATCACGATAATATTTTGAATTATTATTATTTGCAGTCATACTATTCGATCCTCAACTTTGGTTCATGTATTCGGTTTGACTTTCTACTTGCCAATTCTCGCGTAGGAGTGTGATTAAATTGTGTTTAGTTCGTGAAAATGAATGTCTGGTTGGGCTGGTAGATAAATGGGCGCCCTAGGTATCTTAGTGGTTAAGACGCTGGGGTGCTGATCGGATGTTGAGAGATCGAGTCCGGATGGTGACATTGTAATTTCTTGGTACATACAATCCCCGATGAGCCGGGTGTACCTATGTGAGGTGGAGAGTAAAAGAAGCCAACTCATCACTTCATCAGATCAACTCGAGAGGAGGGGCGATAAGCTTGACCTTCGCGAAATCATCGCACTTGAGAATAATAATAATAATAATAATAATCCTTTCCATTTTTTCATTTTCATTCATTCATTTCATTTCAGTAACAGACACAATGTAAAGTTTTAACACAACTATGAAGAAGATACTACCACACAAATTACATGCAAAGGAAAATAGTTCGGATTCAACGTTAAACTGTAGGTCTAAGGCGGATGACAAGCTTGATCTTTGTCAAAATGAACAATTCGGGAAGAAGGAAAACCGATTTAGCTTATTATTACTACTATAATTTGCACCACCCTATATATATATATATATATATATATATATATATATATTGTTGCATATGGAAATATGATAAGGAAATTCATTACTTAATCAAAAGCTAATTTAGCCTATAAATAATTTGGAAAACAAGCACGTGATGCTTATGTATATATTTATGTTGTTTTTAACTTCAATAATAATTGTAATAATGAAAACAATAAATAGGAGTCGGGAGAGGTTCTTCTTGGGTGGTCAGCCCAAAGTGTGTCGAGGGACCTTTGCGGTCAACCTTTTTGGTCGGCTCGGCGATTCACCTGTTTCGAATTTATACCGTTAGATTTTTTTTTTTATTCGAGGAAAGGCAGCACAAAGTTATTTTCAAAGAAAGGATCGCGGACAATTTTAAAGATTTAAAATGTTGTTTATCGAGAATTATTTTTATCTGAAAACATGAATTTTTGTATCTTAGGATAAAAAGAATTACAAAATTAATTAATACTTTGTTTTCCCCATAATAATAATAATAACAATAATAATATAATAATAATAATAATAATAACAGAGACGATGTAAAGGTGTAACATACACACACACACACACACAGTTAAAAATTGGGGACATCCGCATTCCGATACCTCTTTGTTTTGGAGTGCCTCGGGCTATTCACGTGCGTGTAAAGTGACTGGAGTTTTACATCGTTACACATTTTTGTGGAATAAAAAGAGAAGTTGATTTTGAAAACATTTTATATAGAGAGGAATGGCAAAAGTAAATGAATGCAATTTATTTACTAATTATTATGTATATGATACAACTGTCTTTTTCTTGCAAAGATGTTAATATATATATATATATATTATATATATATATATACAGTATGTATATTATAATGTCTCTTCATTCATTTTCGCACAATTTTGTTTCGTTGGGGTGAGCAATCAATAAGTATGATTATAATTGCGGAGACAGACACGGATCAATTTGAAAATTTCCCCCCTCACCGTCCTCCTGAGGATCCCCCAAAATCCTGTACCCTGTTGCGCGCTTGCGATTCTGATGATGACATACCATGAATCGGTGGTTAGCATCACTGACTATGAATCCATCGGTTCCGGGTTCGAGACCCTGCGAAGGCAGCCAGCGCTCGGTAAACGTTCATCCTTCCGCACAATTGGTTGGTAGATAAATAGGTACTCTAAGTCAGTGGTTCCCAACCGGTTTTGGCTCATGGCCCCCTTAGGAACCTTATTTTTTCCTGTGGCCCCCATAAGCATTATTTTCAGTAGGTAATATGCAGATTAACTCTATTTTACAAAATAACATTTTCCTGTGGCCCCCTTCAAATGTGCCATGGCCCCCAGGGAGCCATATGGCCCCCGGTTGGGAAACACTGCAGTCTAAGTGACCGAGTGGTTAAGAATATTTTAAAAGTTTTTGCTTATGCCATAGAAGTCGGGGTTACTGTAAGGTTTTCATTTTAATATTAATGTATAATTTAAAGACTCTAGTGTTTCTTGTGGGGCTCGTTTTGCGTCTAAATAAATTCTTAAACTGATTTAAAATGTATAGTGAGTTAATGGATCAGAGTAAAATATAAAGAACCCTGTGTATTTCTTTTATTATCAATGTTGGTAATCGTTTAAATAATTAGTTCTTCTGCAGGGCAAATTTAATTAAGGAGAAAGTCGCTCTTGCCTTTAATAAGTAAGTAATTAAATTAAATCGTTTTGCAAAGCAAATCACCCTAATAAAAAGTACACCTCCTCCTTTCTCTCTTCTCTCCCTCTCTTAGATTAAGGCTACCCCTTTGGGGGGAGTTCATCCTCCCTTCTCCCCCCGAAGCTCCCTCCCCCCTTTGCAGCATTAACTTGTTGCATAACCCCTTCCTTTCATTGCATAACCCCCTCCCCTTCATTGCATAACCCTCCCTTTGCAACATTGATCAACATTTGCAATTGCATTGCGACATTCTTTTACTCGTCTATTTTGCGCCCATATTACTCACTAGTGATGTTGTGTTATGTTCTGTTGTCCTAGAGCGGTACAGTCTGTCATAATGTGTTCATTTGTTTGTGGTGTGTCCTGGCACAGGTGGCAGGTGTCATCTGTGGAGTTGTAGTGATAAGGGTGTTGTGGGTTAGTTGTCGCTGCTGCCATGAATTGTGTTCCCCTCATGTCTAAATGTTCCCTAACTTTTAGTATTTTTGTTTCTGTGTGCAGGTGTTTTATTGGTGTTGTTTGAGTGCATCCTCTAATGATACGAAGTGCGTTATTTTGTATTGTCTGTAAGGTGGTTATGCGTGTGTTTGAGACAATGGGTGCCCAGCATGGGCGAGCATAGTCCATAACTGAGCGAATATATTGTTTGTATATAAGTGATGTTATTTCCTGCTGGTGTCCAAAGTTTGTGCCTGTTAGTATCCTAAGCGTGTTAAGTCTTGACGTACAATTGTTTTTAATGTCCTAAATATTGTTTACAAAAGATAATGATGTGTTGTATGTGACCCCAAGTATGTTGGTCCTGTGAGTGTGTGGAATGTTGATGTTGTTTAGTGTAAGCTGTGGAGTTATCTGGTGTTCTTTTGTGTTGCTTGTTAGCAAGGTGATGGTTGATTTTGTGGGCGATACTTTGATTCTATTGTGTGTGAGTCAGTCTTGTATACTGTTTATGTATGTTTGTAGGTTATTTGTATCGGTGTCGATGTTGTTGTGTAGATGTTAGAGTGATGTCATCTGCATATGATGATAAGGTGAGCTTGTTATCTCTGGGTGTTGGAATGTCATGCATGTGTACTGTAAGTTGAACAGTGTTGGTGAGAGAACAGAGCCCTGAGGGACCCCGTTCGGAAAAAGCTTGTTTTTGGATGACGCCGTTAAATGTGACATGTGAGTATCTTCCTGAAAGATAGTTGCTCAGCCACCTTTTGGTGTTATTGTGCATGTTTGTGTTGAATATTTTGTTTATGAGAGGGAAGCGTGGAATAGCATCAAATGCTTTACTAATGTCTATTGTTGCTAATAGTGTACGTTCAGCTGGTCGTCTGGAGTTGATGCCATCCATGATGTGCTGCGTGAGGTTAGTGAGTAATGTCGTGGTTGAGTGGTGAGGTCTGAATCCATGTTGAGTAGGCGATAGTGGTATGTGTGGGTTGGTGATTTGTAAGATTAGTCTTTCTGTTACTTTGGAAGGTGTGCAACTGTGCATAGTAAAGTGATGGGTCTATAGGAAGCTGGTTCTTTTGGATTTTTGTTTGGTTTGAGTAGTGAAATAATTTTACCGTGTTTCCATATGTTAGGAATAATACAGTGTTGGTATGAATGAGAGGTGAACCAATAGAGCAAGTAAGAGAATTTAAATATTTTGGTCAAATTATCACCGTCTCCTCGAGTGATGACTCGGGCATTAGAAAACAATATCGTTGCTTCTGCGCTAAATCAGTCGTGTCATACGGAACTTCAAATTCTCTTTCGTACCTTCTGCGCTTAAATATGGCAACAACTTTGGATAACTATAACAAAATTTGTGACAAAACCCTTAATTTACTTTATAACAGACTTTTAGATTGCTAATAAATTATTTCCAAGGTGCTCAGCTTCGCAAATGCATGCTAACCACAGTGTCTCAAGCCTTATTGAGGTAACAAG
Source organism: Bathynomus jamesi (assembly GCA_023014485.1). NCBI lineage: Eukaryota > Metazoa > Arthropoda > Malacostraca > Isopoda > Cirolanidae > Bathynomus > Bathynomus jamesi. Next base: position 12,712 of record JAJOZX010016430.1, on the reverse strand, counting down.
ACATATTCAGTACAGTCCAATGCAAAGAATGAAAAAATCAGCCAACCCGATTATCGAAACTATTCATCAGTCCGGCTTGTCTTCCCAACTGTGGGCTTCATGGTTATTATTACTGTTTGTTGTCTGCCAATAAAGTTTTATATCTAGGAGTACAGTGTATATATATAACTTACAGTTCACAAATTGTAGAAAATAGACCGAATAATATTTTGTTTAGATCAGGGGTTCTTAACCGGTAGGTAATTACCCCCAAAGGGGTAATTTGGGATATCCAGTGGGGTAATAGAAACCATACATATTTTATTTAAGAGTGGTGTTTAAAGACAATCGTCTGATTATAAACTACTTCTTTAACTTTTGGTTAATTTACGCGTCATTAGGGGTAACGGGGTGAGCGCCAATGCTTCAGATGGGTAATGGAAGTAAGTGGGTTGAGAAACCCTGGTTTAGACTGTAAGTAAAGTCGTACTCTCATCAGATTTTCTTCCCAAGGTCATCGCTCTCGGAGCGTGCAGATGACACGTGATGAAAGTAAAATGCATTACTCAAACTCAAACTCTTACTGCACACGATAATTGTAAAGAAATTTGGGGGATTAAATAATCACTCCTATTTAATTTGCTGCACAGATGTTTGGCATCGCAAATATTTGCCACCCAGAATGGCCCGTTTCGTATTGGATATGGAACTTCAGAATGTATCTACGAGTACTTTGAAGTATGCCTGTCAAACTTTATTAATCTTATGGCTTGACTGAGACTTGACAACTCAGCTATTTATTAACGAAGTTGTCAAACAACCCTACTACCACCTAGGCCAGTCGTGACGAACCTTTTTTGCTGGCGGGTCATTTTTGTTACTTATGATTTTAAAAAAAACGAAATTGGGTCACAATAATTTATTTACTTACTATTTTTAGTGAGAAACTTGTTGGATTTTAGCTGTTAATGTTTTGATCCGAGGTTTATATTTAGATGGCTTTAGTCTCACACACGCAGCACTCATATCTGTGCCAAGGGGATTCCTAGTGGTGGATTTGACGAAATTCATGGAGGAAAACAACTGTTCACATGAATAGGATGAGCCAAACATTGTTAGCAGAGCTAATGCTAGCTTTTTCATTGATGCAAAAGGACTTGGTAAAGAGTTCCATTCTGCAAGAATAAGATTCTCTACTTTTTCTATTGATTGTTGTTCTCTGGTTACACCCAAAATTGACGACTCCAATTCCTTTTCTTGTAACTTCAAATTAAGATCAATAAATTTAGTCTTCCATACTGCACTTTCTTGGAAGTCAACTAATTCCATTTCTAAATTACCAATGTCAAAGCCAATGAAAAGCTGATAACTGAAGATCTTCAAATTGAATAGTAGGGGGGAATTGGATGAATTGTAATGTTGCATCAATTTGTCGGAATTGTGAAAACCTCTCTGAAAGTGATTGTCTGGCATCTCTTATTATTGAAGAGTACTTTCTGAGCACGTCGAGTTTATTTTCTTCATTGTCTGCAAAATATTTTGAAGTCAAGAAGTGTTTCTGCAATAATGGAAAATATTTCAATTTTTCTTCTTTCAGATCTTTCGAGAAAATATTTAGTTTTTTTCAAAAGCTTCAATATTTTCAAACATTAATGATACAACACAGCCGCGACCTTACAACTTTTTATTTAAAGCATTGTAATGCAATGTGAAATCAGCGAAAAATTGTAAGTCATTCAATCAATTCATGTCAATCAGTTCTGGATAGTCATGTTCCTTTTTATTCAAAAAATATCTTATTTCTTCTAACAATTCAACAAAGCGATTCAAAACTTGATCACGACTTAACCATCTGACATTGATATACATGAATAACCCTGAATATTGAGAGTCAACCTCATCTAATAGTTTGGTAAATTGACGTTTGTTAAGCTCGTGAGCAACTATAAAATAGACAATCTTTGTCACAAGAGACATCACATTTTCAAGTGATTTTAAACTTTTTTGCCCAAAGAGCTTCTTGGTGTAAAATACAATGAAATTCAACTAAAGGGTGTTTCACTACTTGTTTAAGTAATTGAACAAATCCAACATTTTTTCCAATCATACTCGGAGCTCCATCAGTCGTCACAGATACAATATTTCTGAAATTAATACCCATTTGGATGAATTCCTTCTTCAATTCATTCATAATATCCTGTCCTGTGGTTTTTCAGGCAGTGTCATCAATTTAATTAGCTTTTCCTTCATTATATTTTCGGAATAAAATTTTGCAATAACTGTTAGACGGGCCTGTGATGTGAAATCTGTACTTTCATCCAAACAAATTGAACACATTCCAGCATTTGTCAAATCTAATAAAAATTGATAAGCTACATCTTTGTCCATGATAATTATTCTATCTTTGACCGTATTTCTGGCCACAGGGAACTCATTAATACGTTTAATTATTTGATCTTTATTATGAAAATCTTTATATAAATAATCTGAGCAGTGTATAAAAGCTTCTTTTAAATAATCACCATCAGAAAGTGGTTTTCCATGTTGAGCAATGGTAGATAATAATTGAAAACTAGCTGCTGTAATATTGTTGTTTGGTTTAAAAATTCTTTTGAAAATAGCAGATTGTTGTTGCTGTTGGTTTAATTGCCGCATAATAATTTCATTCCTTTCCTCATCTGACATTGAGCACAAATTTTGTGGTTACTTTCAAAATGTCGCTTAATATTATAAAAGCGAGGAACAATGTCCACCTTGCAAATACAGGGTGTTTATAAAGTCCTTATCTATTTCAGTGAAAACGTAGCAGAAAGGGTAAAACTGAATAACAATATAATAGAAGGCATACATTTAATGAATACTTAAGCATATGATTCTACATGAGCACCATCACTATCTCTACAGAGTTCGAATCTGTCAGCAGCATTGCTGAACACATTTTGGAGCATGACGGGTTATTTTTTAACTGTTGTTACGATACGAGCACGTAAATCTTGCAGATCTGTAACCCTCGTTTGATAGACGTTTGATGTGATAAAGCCCCATGCAAAGAAATCCAAGGGCGTTAGGTCAGGAGATCGAGCCGCCCAGGGCCTGTTGCCTCCACGTCCGATCCACCGATTTGGAAATCGTTCATTTAGGTACTCCCGAACAATGTTTTGCGTAATGACAAGGTGCCCCATCTTGTTGAAAGACGAGGGTGTTTAAAATGCCATCTGAATGAAGCTGGGACATTTACATGCTCGTATCGTAACTGCAGTTACAAAAATAACCCCTGTCATACTCCAAAATGTGTTCCGCAATGCTGCTGACAGATATCGAACTCTGTAGAGATACTGATGGTGCTCATGTAGAATCATATGCTTAAGTATTGATTAAATGTATGCCTTCTATTATATTGTTATTGAATTTTACCCTTTTTACTACTTTTCACTAAAATAGATAGGGACTTTATAAACACCCTGTACAACCAAAAGCTTTATTTCGTTTAATAACACTGTATTCACAGTGCACTGTTCATGAAATAACCTTCCAGTTTCACTACCTTCAGAACTAGTTTTTCGTTTTTTTGTAGCCATTTTTTTATGGGTGATAAGGGGTTATTCAAAAACCACGTGGTCCTTTTCGGGTGGTTTTCAAACTCGTCCCCCCCCACATTGTGGCCAATGACTTAAACCCTCCTCCAAAACCACGTGGTCTTCTGCTGTCACCCCCACCCCTTCTTAATCTTATGTAAATTAAAATGCAAATTAAAATGAAGCAAATTAAAAATAATCAAATTAAAAGTATGGCGAATTTGTGTTTCATGAACGTTAAAGATTCGAATCTTCTACAATTTTCCGAAATAAGGGTACGGCGAATTTGTTCTTATAAAGATTCGAGTCTTCTGCAATTTTCTGGAGTTTACGAAATATATACAGTATATATATATATATATATATATATATATATATATATATATATATATATATAATATGATAAACAATATTATAAACAATATTTTAATGCTTAGTATTGGCCACGTGGTTAAACGCCAAGACCCCTCCCTCCCCCATGTGGCTCTTGGTGGTCAAATAATGAACCCCCTCTCCCCTTTAAGGACCACAGAGTTTTTGAATGGCCCCTAATTTCTGCACTAATAATTATTTTGGCACTCCCAAACTTAAGGACTTGAATTGCAAAAATGGGAAGGCGGATGACCGCGCGGCGCGCACCATGAGTCAGTTGTCATACATACACGCACGTTTTGAAACGTATACTATACGTTTAAAAAGGTTTGAATGTATATCAGCTGTTTATTTCGGTGGGAGAATAAAATAATTTTAAAATATAAGGCAGAAAATATTAAAAATTAAAGTCCTATTTTATTTAAATAAGAGCTCGTGGATCACTAAAATTTGCCTCGCGGGTCAGTGGTTCGCCATCACTGACCTAGGCCCTAGGGCATGGTTAATTAATCATTTGTAGGAAAAAGTGATGAATGATAAAATTTTCTAATTAATCAATGATTAACTGATTAAAAAATTATTAAAATTAAATATTTCTGAAAAGAGTAAGAAAGAGCTTTATTGTTTCTGTTGCGTGAGATAAGACCGAAGAAAACATTTTGCTCAAACATTTAGTTTGCTTTAGTTCAAGAAATCAGGCATGGAGAATTAGACATTACAAAATTTAAGGTAAAATGCTGGTGAAATTATGAGGAACATTAATCATTTCTCATCATTTTCTAAAAATGTATTTTGATTAATTAATTAATGATTCAATTCGAAACAATGATTAACTGATTAATCTGAACCATGCCCTAGGCCTAGAGTACTACCCCTCCAAAATAAACAAATGATATAGAAATAAATTACATTTTAGGGTATACTGCGCTTTATTGAGTTCAGTCGTGTACACTTGGAAAGAGGAGGTCTGCTGAAGCCAAAGCTAAAAGTAGAGGACTACATATATAGAGATTTCGTAGTAATAATTTTACAATATTTAATGAATTCTGAAAATGGTATAAAAGATAACTACAGTAGATTCTTACTGATGTGATTTTCTTTTTAAAGAATCGCGTGCTACACGTTGGCTATGCGGGTGCGGACCGTTTGTTTGACACGCCTGCTTTAAGCAGTACGTATCGAGGGGTGATATTCCAAAATCTGGTAAGCGTTTCTCTCTCCTAAATTTAGTGTTAAATGTTTCGTCTTAATTCGTGTTGGCCCGTAATCGTAAAAAACATTAGAATCCATTCCCGTTTGTTTCCATCCAACAATTATGTTTCAGAGAATCGTAAGTGTATATTAGATTTTATTCACTCTTTCTCCCGTAAAATTTCGGTTTAGTAATTACAAGGTTTTGGTATAAACAATTAAGAGTTTACACGATTTTTAAGAGTTTTAAGTAAATTAGTTTACTAGAGATATGAAAAAATTAAAAAGAGAGTACATATAATTCCTTAATTATCCTTTATAAGCTTTTTGACGTGAGGTTATTTTTGTTTTTCTTATGTTGCGAACTAATTCCGGAAAATTTGTAAAAAAAAAATTTAATTTTAATTCTGGAAGGTTTCGGGTATTAAGCGTTAATTAACGTTTGAAAACTATTTAACGGCTAACAGTTATCAACTTCATTGTGTTAACTGAACCAAATTCATAATTATAAAGTTAATATAGGAATAAATTTTATATAACACATACGTTATTAATCAAGGGATTCGACCGGCATATTTACTGAAGCCGAACTTTCAATATACATATACCGGGTGTCCGAGAATTATCTGTACAATATTTGGCTGTTATTAAAAGTCACCATGAGTGTAGAAATTCCAGTGTTGTCCCATTTTACAGAGAATCTCATTAAGTTTTTCTGATACCACGTTTTGATAAGTTTTTTTAGAAATGTACGCGGGTGACAGACATTGATGTTTTAAAAGCAAGAATCACAGCTGCTATTGAGCGAATTGATGTGGATATGCTGCAGCGTACATGGCAACATTTGGAGTATCGATTGGATATTTTGCGAATCACTAATGGTGCACATATCGAATGTTTGTAACAACGTTACTTTAATAAAAAAACTTTTGAAAATACAGATTCTAAATAATCTTGTTTAAGAATTTTACGTGCGTTATCAAGAATTTTATTAAAAGATGAAATTGTACAAATAATTTTGAATTTCTAAAACACTTGTCAAAACTTGGTATCAGAAAAAATTTAATGAGATTCTCTGTAAAATGGGACAACACTAGAATTTCTACACTTCATGGTTAACTTTTAATAACAGCCAAAAATTGTACAGATAATTCTCGGACACCCTGTATATATATATATATATATATATATATATATAATATATATATATATATATATATATATATATATATATACAGTTTATACTAGTACATTCATCCAATTCTCCATTTTTATTTTTCAGCTGCTGAATTTTACTTTTTTATGGTAAGTAAAGAAGACGACTGTAGAAGTTGCTAAGGAATGAAGCAAGCTTTTTTTTGCAGGAGGAAGGGGCCAAGGGCGAGCGCCCCAAAAATGCCCCACCTATGTAAGAAGAGAGAGTCGAAATCAAGGTCTCCGAAACTCATAATGCCATTTTTTTATAAATTTTGAAAAGAATGTGTAGTAGAGTGGGTTGAAAATTCAATTTAATGAAACATGCTGAAAAAGATGCCGGAGTAGTCACTGATTAAGGAATAAGTCATATCTTTTAGAAATATTAATTTCGGTGCTAGCAACTATGAAAAATAAATTGCGAACAAAAGCCACAAAAGATCTTTTTCAGCATGTTACTTTAAATTAATTTTTCGCCTCACAGGTATGAGGATCTCAACGATAAACTCAGTTAATGCCAATGTCTATCAAAAAACCATTAATAAACATTGTTTTTGCTTATTTTAAAATGTAAGACCCATATGTGTTTGACCTATCATGTGTATTTGTGACCTATCATTTGTTTGACCTATCATGTGTTTCCTGATTCAGCATTTTATTTTCTTTTGTTTCAGATTAATAGCATAGCTTGCAATGGCCTCTTCTGGTATAACAAGAGAAAAAGTGAAGCCTTCTGTTTTCGGAACGCCAGCAGAGCTTCCTGGCAACCAACTACCAACTACCAACTTGTGAGGATGTATGCAAAGCTTATCTTAAATATAAGCTCATGACTACAACATTTAGCACTCAGAAATACGCTGAAGTTATCGCAGAAGAAGTGAATTATATATATGTATATCCGTGCTTCCATTCCAACAATCGACTTCAAAAGCATAGTAATTAAGGTAAACAGATTAATTGAGAAGGGAGAAGAACTTAGAAAATATCCCATGAGTAAAAGATCTTCCAGCACTTATCAAAGTAAATATAATTCCTTCAGAAATTTATTTGACAAATGTTGCTGCAAGTGCTATGCCTTCGATTCTCATAAAATAAGTGAGTGTAAATGCGCTAAGGCGGAGAAAATCCCAAATGACGAATGGGAGTTCTGGAATGATCAACATACTGAACAAAAAATGATTATAAGTAAGTTGGACAAAGTGAAAACTTCAAAACTACAACAAATGGAAAACAGAAAGCATAAAAGACAATTCTTTAAAGATAAACAAAAGAGTTTTGTCCAGGAAATGCAGTTGAATCCTTGTAATATTGGTGAGATCAGCTCTGAAAGTGAAAAAGGTCATCAAAATGAAGATTTCGAATTGAGCGAGTACGAGTTAGATACAGAAGCTAGCACTTCTCAAAATCGACACCAATATCCAGAATTATGCAAGGCAGTTGATCGATGCAACCGTGATGCTTGTTTAATTGCTAATGCTGTCTTAAAAGATCTCAAGCTATTATCTAAAAATACTACGATTGATCCCAGTAAACTACGTCACCAAAGAACCTTGTGGAGAAACATAGAAAGAAAGAAGCATGAAGAACAGAATAAAGGAATAGTTTGACTTGGATTTGATGGAAAAATTGATAAAACTCTTTCAAAAGTGGGAGAATGCCAGCGGACTTTGAATGAAGACCACTATGTGTTAGTTTAATTTCCAGGAAACGAATATATTCACCATGTTGCTCCTGAAAGTGGAAGGGCAAATGATATTGCTAAAGAAATTATATCAGTAATTACTGACACCAACTCTGCATCGACTTTAAAAGCAGTAGTTTGTGATGCAACTAATGTAAATACAGGTAAATCAAATGGAGTAATTAGAAAACTAGAGCTGACATTGGGAAGACCATTACAATGGTTTATTTGCTTACTTCATACTAATGAGCTTCCCTTGAGAAAATACCTGGAAGTTCTTGAAGGACAAGCGACAGGACCTCGAAGTTCACAGGGCAAATTCGGCAAGGATCTGAACTTTCATCCAAAGAACAGACCAATTGCAAAATTTCCACCTCTCGCTGGAAAAGTGATGGACTTACCAGAAGTGCTAGCAGATCTCAGCAGTGACCAGCAATACCTCCATAAGGCGTGTTTGTCAATTCAAAACGGCCATGATAGAGGTCCAGCTATCAAATTGTTAGAAACTGCCCAACCTGGGTCTCTCAATAATGCACGGTGGCTGACAAAAGCAAATTGTCTCTTACGTTATTACATGCCGCACAAAAAACCATCAGAGACACTTCAAAGGATTGCTCATTTTATACTGAACTTCTATGATCCTGCATGGTTCTATATCAAAGCAAACTGGTCTTGCCAGAATGGGACTAAAAACTTTTTCTTCATGATTGAGCTCTATCAAAAACTACATACAATCGACCAAAACATTATTCGTCCTGTATTACAAAACAACTGTTACTTTTGTCATCCTGAAAATATCCTTTTATCTACTATCGTTAACAAGAATAAGAATATTCGGAAGCTAGCAGTCGAAAAAGTGCTACAAGCGAAAAGGAGTATTATACCGGATGAAATTCGAATGTTTGACAAGAAATCCATCACGCTGAACTTCTCAGTTTCGACCTAAATGGATATGATTGATTGGAACGAAATGGATATTACTGTTCCTTTCTTACTCTCTGATGTTATAAGTAGCACTGATGACTGCCAGAAACCCACAATTCTTGACACATACCCGTGTCATTCCCAAGTAGTTGAAAGAAATGTGAAGAAAATCTCCTCTGCAAGTGAAAAAGTCTACGGACATGACGCCCGCCATGGAATGGTTATTCTCAGCAAGAAATCTCGGCTAGAGAATCCAAAAAGGGAAACAAAGTCAGATTTTAAGTGACTCAACAAGAGGATAACAGTTACACTTCATATAATTTAGTGATGAACGCATGTTTTGGTTTATAAAAGGAAATATTGTTATAATTTTTAACCAAACTAAATTTGGTTCTAAATTTTGGCTTTTCAAAATTGAGGTCAAAGTTGCGAGAATGCACATATTCATAGGCTATAAAAGTTGATGTTTTTATGATAGGTGGGTACTACAGCACCTTTTCAACCATGTTTCATAGTGACAACTTGAGTTCGATATATTTTCGCCCCGCCCTACAGTGTGTGTAAAATGCATGTACGTTTAGTGAAGAATAGGGGGAAAAAATGTGTGTTTGGGAACATGCTAGACTGCTCACAGGGTAGATAAGACACTGAAAAATATCAGCTGAAGAGGACAGTGACAGGAGAAAGGGGAATGGACAAATAAAGAGCAATTCTGTGGGCATAACAGAGCGAAGAAGCCGAGTTAAAAACGTCTCCAATTTAATCCCTTTAAACTCGTCGTTGATGTCAAACGTCCTTAAAAAAATTGAAAAAAAGCTTTTTCGATATTTTGTTCGGCTCATTTCTTGGTCACTTTATTGGGAAAATAGTGGCAAATTCTTGTCGCCAAATTAAGTCACAAATTTGTGAAAATTCTTCGCTTGCTTTAAAGTATAATTATAAAATATAATAGCGGGATTTTAGGATACCTGACAGCAACAGACCAGCGATTAGGTTATTGAAATTGTGTTCTTGCCGACGTTGCTATTTATTTAGTAATAAAACATACTAGTGTGTGTGTATATATATATATATTATATATGTATATATACACACACTCATATATATATATATATATATATACACACACACACAGAGTGTATGTATATGGGTGCTACTGTAGTATGCGGTCTACCGTTAAGTTTCTACTGTAGTATGCGGTCTACCGTTAAGTTTCTACTGTAGTATGCGGTCTACCGTTAAGTTTCTACTGTAGTATGCGGTCTATCGTTAAGTTTCTACTGTAGTATGCGGTCTACCGTTAAGTTCTACTGTAGTATGCGGTCTACCGTTTAAGTTTCTACTGTAGTATGCGGTTTACCGTTCAAAATATTTAAAAGGAATTGAAAATGAATTGAAAGGAATTATAATTTAATTTACACAATTAAGGAATCATTAAAGAAGTTAAACATACTACTACCGCATACTTAACGGTAGACCGCATACTACAGTACGCCCTTGATGATTGGTTAGGTTAAGTCGTGATATTTTCGTTAGTTTTAACGAAATATCACGACTTAACCTAACCAATCGTCAAGGGCTACAATTAACTAATAATAATAATAATAAGAAGATAAAAAGCTATAATTAAAAGGTAGACCGCCGAATCGTAGGTAGACCGCATGGATCTTTTCCGTTGACTGCCGCCATTGAAACATAAGAGGTGAGTGCCACCAGCCTTCTTTACTTAGCCTTATAAGGCTAACTAACGAAAATATCACGACCTAACCTAACCAATCGTTAGGTCAACTGTACGACCTTGACGATTGGTTAGGTTAGGTCGTGATATTTTTGTTAGTTAGCCTTATAAAGCTAACTAAAGAAGGCTGGAGGCCCTGATCTTCAGGTGATCCCCTTATTTTTCTGAGTACACGATTAAAACTTAAAAATTAAGCATGGATCTTGAAAGTAATTAAAATTGTTTATAAGAAAGAAAATTTGAAGGGGAAATTAAGAAAAGCTTCTTTATAAAGTAACTTATTTTGTATCATCAAGACATTTCAGTTAAAATACAAAATACAAAAAGTTTAATTATGTTTCAATGGCGGCAGTCAAACGGAAAAGATCCGATTGCATACTACAGTAGCACCGTGTATATATATATATATATATATAATATATTATATATATATATATATATATATATAAAAGGAAGTGCTTTTTAATGTTTATATGCGAGTTGTTATTTATAGATATCTAAGCTTAATTGTTTGAAAGTGAAAATGTCTTTTGCTTTGCATTTCTTATGAATTTAACTTCAATGAATAAGTTTGGTCGAGATAGCCGAGTAATATTTGGACGTTTTATGAGAGGAAATGATTTCGCTTTGATTTTCCAACCAGTTCAAACCACGTTTTTTTCCCTTTAAGTTGAAATTATTTCCTCTCAATCCATATCCTTCCCTTAAAACTTTACCTTCGATTGAATGGGCAGAATTAAGTGATTTCGTATTCCCCAGTTACGCCTTTTAGCCGGAAGAATAATTCCCTCCTTGGGTGGTCCAGAACAAGAACGAGTTTAGAAAGAAATCAGTTGTCGTATATGGAATTTAATATGATGTATTAATTCATCTGATTGTTGATTAAAAGGTTGATCATTGTCGATAACGATTATTTACTTCAAAACAAAGACGAGAGAGAGAGAGAGAGAGAGAGGAGAGAGAGAGAGTTTTGGGCGTTTTAAAAAGGTCACCAATCACGTAAAAGCTTACAGTGCGGCCTTTTTTTTTAACCAATAAGAGAATAAGAGGGATCTTTCCTGTCTCATTAACTGTTTCCGATTTTTATGAAAACAACGTGATATGTACAGTTTTTCACGCTGATTTCAAAATTATAAACCATTTCATCGAGAAATATACAGGGTGTCCGAGAATTATCTGTACAATTTTTGGCTGTTATTAAAAGTCAACCATGAAGTGTAGAAATTCCAGTGTTTGTCCCATTTTACAGAGAATTCATTAAGTTTTTTCTGATATCAAGTTTTGACAAGTTTTTTAGAAATTCCAGTGTGTCCGAACATTATCTGTACAATTTCATCTTTAATAAAAATTCTTGATAACACACGTAAAATTCTTAAACAAGATTATTTAGAATCTGTATTTTCAAAAGTTTCTTTATTAAAGTAACGTTGTTACAAACATTCGATATGTGCACCATTAGTGATTCGCAAAAAACATCCAATCGATACTCCAAATGTTGCCATGTACGCTGCAGCATATCCACATCAATTCGCTCAATAGCAGCTGTGATTCTTGCTTTTAAATCATCAATGTCTGTCACCCGCGTACATTTCTAAAAAACTTGTCAAAACGTGGTATCAGAAAAAACTTAATGAGATTCTCTGTAAAATGGGACAACACTGGAATTTCTGAACTTCATGGTTGACTTTTATAACAGCCAAATATTGTACAGATAATTCTCGGACACCCGGTATAACCAAAAAGTTATAATGTGCAGAAACTAGGAAATGTTTGAAAGAGCGTAGGCTATAGAAATTTTAAATAATACGCTGATTCTAAAAATAAGTTTTTTCGAAATAAAAGTAAATTATAGAATAACTACAAAAAGTACTAGAACGGTGTAATCACGCAAGCATAGGCCAGGCTATTTTTTAAACGGTGGCGTTGCGCACTATTGTTGTTCTTCGCGCTGCAAGCATAGACTATAGTTCAACATCTTTTACTTTCCAATGACTGACAAAATTTAATTTATAGAATTATAAAGGAGACTGAGACAGAAGAAAATGCAGTAAATTTTTT
>JAJOZX010016429.1:0-68115 GCA_023014485.1 Bathynomus jamesi | reverse complement strand
AATGGAAAAAGTCGATTTTTTCCATGTTTTAAGATCTAGTTTTCATAGAATCTTTAATGTAGACCTAAAATATTGTAAAAGTGAATCAAATTCATGAAATGATATATACCAACATTAAATACTATGCAAATTTTAGCTTAAAAATCGCATCATTTAGTCTATTTTTACATTTAGAAATGAAAATGGGACTATAAATTAGGATGTTTACGGTTGTATTTTTTTCAAAATGTATAACTGGAATTAGTAATTTTTGGCTGAAATATACTTTAGTTTATTGTTTTGTACAACATATTGCGAAAACTAGTGAAAAATCGTTAAAAATTTTAAGTAAAATTAGTTCCTAATGAAATGAAAATTTTGTACCAAAAAGTGATTTTCTCCGTGTTTTGAGCATTTTTTGTGCATTTTTCTTATGATGAAACATGAACTTATCTTTTTCAATATTTTTCAATTCTATTAGCAACTATTGATAAAAAACTGCTTTATCTTACTGTTTTCAACAATATAATGCCAAAGTAATTCAAAAGTCGACGTAAAATTTCACTGAAATTGTAGCTTAAAAATCGCATCATTTAGCCTATTTTTAGGCTTAAAAATGAAAATTTGACTATAAATTAGGCTCTATACGGTTGAATTTTTTTCAAAATATTTAACTGGAATTAGCAATTTTTGGCTATAATATGCTTTAGTTTATGATTTTGTACATGAAACAGTTTTATTTTATTCTTCAGTACAATATAAGATGAAATGAAGTATGAAATGTACAAATAATTTTACTAAAATTGCAATCTTAAAGTATTTTTGCATTTATAAGAAAGAGATTCATATTTTCAACTTTTCATAATTTTGCTTTTCTCTATATTTTAATCCGAATTTTCTACATAATCTTGAATATACCATTAATATATTCAAAAAGTTAATAGAATTTAAGATTTAATTTTTTCCTAATTCAATGATATTGAAACTTTCTTCAAAAATCCATTCATTTCGGTATCTTTACACGAAGTATTCAAATAACATCTAAAAATAAATCCGAGAAGGATCGAACTTTTTCAATAATTTTTAAAGAAATTTCGAATTTTTGGCCTTAAGCAGTTTTATTTTATTGTTCAATACAATATAAGATCAAATGAAGTACGAAATCTTCAAATAATTTTACTAAGAATGCGACCTTAATAAAGTATAGTTTTGCATTTAAAGAAAACTAGGCTCATAATTTCAACTTTTTATAATGTTGCTTTTCTCTTTATTTCAAGCGGAATTTTCTACATAATCATGAATATACCATTACTATATTGTAAAAATCAATAGAATTTACGCTTTAATTTATTTCATAATTCAGTGATATGGAAACTTTGTTCAGAGAATCCATTCATTTCGACCCTTTTTACAAGAAGTATTGAAATACCGTCCTAAAATAAAGTTTGAGAAGCATGGACCTCTCATTAATTTTTAAAAAAATTTCTAATTTTTGGCCATAAACAGCTGTATTTTATTGTTTTATACAATACAATATCAAATGAGGTATGAAATCTTCAAATAATTTTAATAAAATGCAATCTTAATAAAGTAAAGATTTGCTTTTAAAGAAAACGTCATTAAATATGTTCAATTTTTCAGAAAGTTGCTTTCCTCAATATTTTAATAACAATTTTCTACATATTCTTAAATACACAATTAATATATTGTAAAAATCATTAGAATTTACGACTTAATTTATTTCATAATTCAATGGTATGGAAACTTTCTTCAAAAAATCCATTCATTTCGACTATTTTTACAAGAAGTATTAAACTGCCGTTCAAAAATAAAGTCCGAGAAGCATAGAATCTCATTCATTAAATTTTAACAAATTTCGAATTTTTATTCATAAACAGTTGTATTTTATGGATTCATACAATATAATATGAAATGAAGTATGAAATTAAGAAAATTATTTAACTAAAAACGCAATCGTAATAAAGTATAGTTTTGCATTTAAAGAAAACGAGATTCATAATTTCAACTTTTATTATCGTTGCATTTCTCTATATTTTAATTTCAATTTCCTACATAATCTTGAACATACCATTAATATATTGTAAAAATCAATAGAATTTTCGATTTAATTTATTTCGTATTTCAATGGTACGGAAACTTTCTTTAAAAAACACATTCATTTCGACTATTTTTACAGAAAGTATTGAAATAACTTCCAAAAATAAAGTACGAGAAGGATGGATGTTTTTCAATAATTTTTAAACAAATTCCGAATATTTGGCCATAAACTGCTGTATTTTACTGTTTCGTACAATATAATATCAAATGAAGCATTACTCTTCAAATAATTTTACTAAAACTGCAATCTTAATATAGTAAAGATTTGCATTGAAAGAAAACGTCATTACTAATTTTCAAGTTTCCAGAAAGTTGCTTTTCTCAAATTTTTTATTATTAATTTTCAACATATTGTTAAATATACCATTAATATTTTGGAAACATAATTAGAATTTACGACTTAATTTATTTCATAATTCAGTGTTATGGAATCTTTCTTCAAAAAATCCATACATTTCGAGTATCTTTACAGGAAGTATTAAATAACATCGAAAAATAAATTCCGAGAAGGATGGATCTTTTTCAATAATTTCTAAAGAAATTTGGATTTTTGGCCTTAAACAGTTTTATTTTATTGTTGAAAACAACATAAGATCAAATGTAGTATGAACTCTTCAAATAATTTTAATAAAAATGCAAACATAATAAAGTATAGTTTTGCATTTAAAGAAAACGAGATTCATAATTTCAACTTTTCATAATATTGCTTTTTTTTATATTTTGATCAGAATTTTCTACATAATCTTGAATATACCATTAATATATTGTAAAAAACAATACAATTTACGATTTAATTTTTTCTACAATTCAATGATATTGAAACTTTCTTCAAAAATCTATTCATTTCGGTATCTTTACACGAAGTATTCAAATAACATCTAAAAATAAAGTCCGAGAAGGATGGAACTTTTTCAATAATTTTTAAAGAAATTTCGAATTTTTGGCCTTAAGCAGTTTTATTTTATTGTTCAATACAATATAAGATCAAATGAAGTATGAAATCTTCAAATAATTTCACTAAAAATGCAATCTTAATAAAGTATTTTTGCGTTTAAAGAAAACGAGATTCATATTTTCAACCTTTCATGATGTTGCTTTTCTCTATATTTTTTCCTAATTTTCGACACAATCTTGAGTATACCATTAATAAATTGTGAAAATCAGAAGAATTTTCAATATAATTTATTTCATAAATTATTGGTATGGAAACATTTAAAAAAATCCATGTATTTCAGCTATTTTTACATGAAGTATTGAAATAGCATCCAAAAATAAAGTCGGAGAAGGATGGATGCTTTTCAATAAATTTTAAAGAAATTTCGAATTTTTGGCATGAAACAGTTTTATTTTATTCTTCAGTACAATATAAGATGAAATGAAGTATGACATGTACAAATAATTTTACTAAAATTGCAATCTTAAAGTATTTTTGCATTTATAAGAAAGAGATTCATATTTTCAACTTTTCATAATTTTGCTTTTCTCTATATTTTAATCCGAATTTTCTACATAATTTTGAATATACCATTAATATATTCAAAAAGTTAATAGAATTTAAGATTTAATTTTTTCCTAATTCAATGATATTGAAACTTTCTTCAAAAATCCATTCATTTCGGTATCTTTACACGAAGTATTCAAATAACATCTAAAAGTAAATCCGAGAAGGATCGAACTTTTTCAATAATTTTTAAAGAAATTTCGAATTTTTGGCCTTAAGCAGTTTTATTTTATTGTTCAATACAATATAAGATCAAATGAAGTACGAAATCTTCAAATAATTTTACTAAGAATGCGACCTTAATAAAGTATAGTTTTGCATTTAAAGAAAACTAGGCTCATAATTTCAACTTTTTATAATGTTGCTTTTCTCTTTATTTCAAGCGGAATTTTCTACATAATCATGAATATACCATTACTATATTGTAAAAATCAATAGAATTTACGCTTTAATTTATTTCATAATTCAGTGATATGGAAACTTTGTTCAGAGAATCCATTCATTTCGACCCTTTTTACAAGAAGTATTGAAATACCGTCCTAAAATAAAGTTTGAGAAGCATGGACCTCTCATTAATTTTTTAAAAAATTTCTAATTTTTGGCCATAAACAGCTGTATTTTATTGTTTTATACAATATAATATCAAATGAAGTATGAAATCTTCAAATAATTTTAATAAAATGCAATCTTAATAAAGTAAAGATTTGCTTTTAAAGAAAACGTCATTAAATATGTTCAATTTTTCAGAAAGTTGCTTTCCTCAATATTTTAATAACAATTTTCTACATATTCTTAAATACACAATTAATATATTGTAAAAATCATTAGAATTTACGACTTAATTTATTTCATAATTCAATGGTATGGTAACTTTCTTCAAAAAATCCATTCATTTCAACTATTTTTACAAGACGTATTAAACTGCCGTTCAAAATTTCGAATTTTTATTCATAAACAGTTGTATTTTATGGATTCATACAATATAATATGAAATGAAGTATGAAATTAAGAAAATTATTTAACTAAAAACGCAATCGTAATAAAGTATAGTTTTGCATTTAAAGAAAACGAGATTCATAATTTCAACTTTTATTATCGTTGCATTTCTCTATATTTTAATTTCAATTTCCTACATAATCTTGAACATACCATTAATATATTGTAAAAATCAATAGAATTTACGATTTAATTTATTTCGTATTTCAATGGTACGGAAACTTTCTTTAAAAAACACATTCATTTCGAGTATTTTTACAGAAAGTATTGAAATAACCTCCAAAAATAAATTCCGAGAAGGATGGATCTTTCTCAATAATTTCTAAAGAAATTTGGATTTTTGGCATTAAACAGTTTTATTTTATTGTTGAAAACAACATAAGATCAAATGTAGTATGAACTCTTCAAATAATTTTAATAAAAAGTAAAAGTGAATCAAATTCATGAAATGATATATACCAACATTAAATACTATGCAAATTTTAGCTTAAAAATCGCATCATTTAGCCTATTTTTAGATTTAGAAATGAAAATGGGTCTATAAATTAGGATCTATACGGTTGAATTTTTTTCAAAATATTTAACTGGAATTAGTAATTTTTGGTTATAATATACTTTAGTTTATAGTTTTGTACAATATATATCGAAAACTAGACAAAAATCGTCCAAAGATTTCACTAAAATTCGATCCTAATGAAATGAAAATTTTGTACCAAAAAGTGATTTTCTCCGTGTTTTGAGCATTTTTTGTGCATTTTTCTTATGATAAAACATGAACTTATCTTTCTCAATATTTTTCATTCGAATAAGAAACTATTGATAAAAAACTGCTTTATCTTACTGTTTTCAACAATATAATGCCAAAGTAATTCAAAAGTCGACGTAAAATTTCACTGAAATGACGATCATAGTAAGGCCAAAAATTAATGGAAAAAGTCGATTTTTTCCATGTTTTAAGATCTAGTTTTCATAGAATCTTTAATGTAGACCTAAAATATTGTAAAAGTGAATCAAATTCATGAAATGATATATACCAACATTAAATACTATGCAAATTTTAGCTTAAAAATCGCATCATTTAGTCTATTTTTACATTTAGAAATGAAAATGGGACTATAAATTAGGATGTATACGGTTGAATTTTTTTCAAAATATATAACTGGAATTAGTAATTTTTGGCTGAAATATGCTTTAGTTTATTGTTTTGTACAACATATTGCGAAAACTAGTCAAAAATCGTTAAAACTTTTCAGTAAAATTAGTTCCTAATGAAATGAAAATTTTGTACCAAAAAGTGATTTTCTCCGTGTTTCGAGCACTTTTTGTGCATTTTTCTTTTGATGAAACATGAACTTATCTTTTTCAATATTTTTCAATTCTATACTAAATATATTTAGGTCGGAGTGGGCGCAAAACAATTTAACTTTAAGATCACATGGCTCTAAATCTTACGCGTATCGCGTCCACCTCAAGACTGAAAACCGTTTAGGGTAGTCCACTCTCAAAGCCTATTCAGTATTACCAACCCTACCCATTTCAAACAATTAGTTTCATAATTATTAGTAAATGATTTACATTAAACATTATCTTATTTAATTAAACAAAATTTAATATTCTTAACTAAGCATTACTACACTGTTTTCAACAATATAATGCCAAAGTAATTCAAAAGTCGACGTAAAATTTCACTGAAATGTCGATCACAGTAAAGCCGAAAAAAAATGGAAAAAGTCGATTTTTTCCATGTTTTAAGATCCAATTTTTAGACAATCTTTAATGTACCCCTAAAATATTGTAAAAGTGAATGAAATTCACGAAACGATATATACCAACATTAAATACTATGCAAATTTTAGCTTAAAAATCGCATCATTTAGCCTATTTTTAGATTTAGAAATGAAAATGGGTCTATAAATTAGGATCTATACGGTTGAATTTTTTTCAAAATATTTAACTGGAATTAGTAATTTTTAGTTATAATATGCTTTAGTTTATAGTTTTGTACAATATATATCGAAAACTAGAAAAAACCGTCCAAAGATTTCACTAAAATTCGATCCTAATGAAATGAAAATTTTGTACCAAAAAGTGATTTTCTCCGTGTTTTGAGCATTTTTTGTGCATTTTTCTTATGATAAAACATGAACTTATCTTTCTCAATATTTTTCATTCGAATAAGAAACTATTGATAAAAAACTGCTTTATCTTACTGTTTTCAACAATATAATGCCAAAGTAATTCAAAAGTCGACGTAAAATTTCACTGAAATGACGATCATAGTAAGGCCAAAAATTAATGGAAAAAGTCGATTTTTTCCATGTTTTAAGATCTAGTTTTCATAGAATCTTTAATGTAGACCTAAAATATTGTAAAAGTGAATCAAATTCATGAAATGATATATACCAACATTAAATACTATGCAAATTTTAGCTTAAAAATCGCATCATTTAGTCTATTTTTACATTTAGAAATGAAAATGGGACTATAAATTAGGATGTTTACGGTTGTATTTTTTTCAAAATGTATAACTGGAATTAGTAATTTTTGGCTGAAATATACTTTAGTTTATTGTTTTGTACAACATATTGCGAAAACTAGTGAAAAATCGTTAAAAATTTTAAGTAAAATTAGTTCCTAATGAAATGAAAATTTTGTACCAAAAAGTGATTTTCTCCGTGTTTTGAGCATTTTTTGTGCATTTTTCTTATGATGAAACATGAACTTATCTTTTTCAATATTTTTCAATTCTATTAGCAACTATTGATAAAAAACTGCTTTATCTTACTGTTTTCAACAATATAATGCCAAAGTAATTCAAAAGTCGACGTAAAATTTCACTGAAATTGTAGCTTAAAAATCGCATCATTTAGCCTATTTTTAGGCTTAAAAATGAAAATTTGACTATAAATTAGGCTCTATACGGTTGAATTTTTTCAAAATATTTAACTGGAATTAGCAATTTTTGGCTATAATATGCTTTAGTTTATGATTTTGTACATGAAACAGTTTTATTTTATTCTTCAGTACAATATAAGATGAAATGAAGTATGAAATGTACAAATAATTTTACTAAAATTGCAATCTTAAAGTATTTTTGCATTTATAAGAAAGAGATTCATATTTTCAACTTTTCATAATTTTGCTTTTCTCTATATTTTAATCCGAATTTTCTACATAATCTTGAATATACCATTAATATATTCAAAAAGTTAATAGAATTTAAGATTTAATTTTTTCCTAATTCAATGATATTGAAACTTTCTTCAAAAATCCATTCATTTCGGTATCTTTACACGAAGTATTCAAATAACATCTAAAAATAAATCCGAGAAGGATCGAACTTTTTCAATAATTTTTAAAGAAATTTCGAATTTTTGGCCTTAAGCAGTTTTATTTTATTGTTCAATACAATATAAGATCAAATGAAGTACGAAATCTTCAAATAATTTACTAAAATGCGATCTTAATAAAGTATTTTTGCGTTTAAAGAAAACGAGATTCATATTTTCAACCTTTCATGATGTTGCTTTTCTCTATATTTTTTCCTAATTTTCGACACAATCTTGAGTATACCATTAATAAATTGTGAAAATCAGAAGAATTTTCAATATAATTTATTTCATAAATTATTGGTATGGAAACATTTAAAAAAATCCATGTATTTCAGCTATTTTTACATGAAGTATTGAAATAGCATCCAAAAATAAAGTCGGAGAAGGATGGATGCTTTTCAATAAATTTTAAAGAAATTTCGAATTTTTGGCATGAAACAGTTTTATTTTATTCTTCAGTACAATATAAGATGAAATGAAGTATGACATGTACAAATAATTTTACTAAAATTGCAATCTTAAAGTATTTTGCATTTATAAGAAAGAGATTCATATTTTCAACTTTTCATAATTTGCTTTTCTCTATATTTAATCCGAATTTTCTACATAATTTTGAATATACCATTAATATATTCAAAAAGTTAATAGAATTTAAGATTTAATTTTTTCCTAATTCAATGATATTGAAACTTTCTTCAAAAATCCATTCATTTCGGTATCTTTACACGAAGTATTCAAATAACATCTAAAAGTAAATCCGAGAAGGATCGAACTTTTCAATAATTTTTAAAGAAATTTCGAATTTTTGGCCTTAAGCAGTTTTATTTTATTGTTCAATACAATAAAGATCAAATGAAGTACGAAATCTTCAAAAATTTTACTAAGAATGCGACCTTAATAAAGTATAGTTTTGCATTTAAAGAAAACTAGGCTCATAATTTCAACTTTTTATAATGTTGCTTTTCTCTTTATTTCAAGCGGAATTTTCTACATAATCATGAATATACCATTACTATATTGTAAAAATCAATAGAATTTACGCTTTAATTTATTTCATAATTCAGTGATATGGAAACTTTGTTCAGAGAATCCATTCATTTCGACCCTTTTTACAAGAAGTATTGAAATACCGTCCTAAAATAAAGTTTGAGAAGCATGGACCTCTCATTAATTTTTTAAAAAATTTCTAATTTTTGGCCATAAACAGCTGTATTTTATTGTTTTATACAATATAATATCAAATGAAGTATGAAATCTTCAAATAATTTTAATAAAATGCAATCTTAATAAAGTAAAGATTTGCTTTTAAAGAAAACGTCATTAAATATGTTCAATTTTTCAGAAAGTTGCTTTCCTCAATATTTTAATAACAATTTTCTACATATTCTTAAATACACAATTAATATATTGTAAAAATCATTAGAATTTACGACTTAATTTATTTCATAATTCAATGGTATGGTAACTTTCTTCAAAAAATCCATTCATTTCAACTATTTTTACAAGACGTATTAAACTGCCGTTCAAAATTTCGAATTTTTATTCAAACAGTTGTATTTTATGGATTCATACATATAATATGAAATGAAGTATGAAATTAAGAAAATTATTTAACTAAAAACGCAATCGTAATAAAGTATAGTTTTGCATTTAAAGAAAACGAGATTCATAATTTCAACTTTTATTATCGTTGCATTTCTCTATATTTAATTTCAATTTCCTACATAATCTTGAACATACCATTATATATTGTAAAAATCAATAGAATTTACGATTTAATTTATTTCGTATTTCAATGGTACGGAAACTTTCTTTAAAAAACACATTCATTTCGAGTTTTTTACAGAAAGTATTGAAATAACCTCCAAAAATAAATTCCGAGAAGGATGGATCTTTCTCAATAATTTCTAAAGAAATTTGGATTTTTGGCATTAAACAGTTTTATTTTATTGTTGAAAACAACAAGATCAAATGTAGTATGAACTCTTCAAATAATTTTAATAAAAAGTAAAAGTGAATCAAATTCATGAAATGATATATACCAACATTAAATACTATGCAAATTTTAGCTTAAAAATCGCATCATTTAGCTATTTTTAGATTTAGAAATGAAAATGGGTCTATAAATTAGATCTATACGGTTGAATTTTTTCAAAATATTTAACTGGAATTAGTAATTTTTGGTTATAATATACTTTAGTTTATAGTTTGTACAATATATATCGAAAACTAGACAAAAATCGTCCAAAAATTTCACTAAAATTCGATCCTAATGAAATGAAAATTTTGTACCAAAAGTGATTTCTCCGTGTTTTGAGCATTTTTTTGTGCATTTTTCTTATGATAAAACATGAACTTATCTTTCTCAATATTTTTCATTCGAATAAGAAAACTATTGATAAAAAACTGCTTTATCTTACTGTTTTCAACAATATAATGCCAAAGTAATTCAAAAGTCGACGTAAAATTTCACTGAAATGACGATCATAGTAAGGCCAAAAATTAATGGAAAAAGTCGATTTTTTTCCATGTTTTTAAGATCTAGTTTTCATAGAATCTTTAATGTAGACCTAAAATATTGTAAAAGTGAATCAAATTCATGAAATGATATATACCAACATTAAATACTATGCAAATTTTAGCTTAAAAATCGCATCATTAGTCTATTTTTACATTTAGAAATGAAAATGGGACTATAAATTAGGATGTATACGGTTGAATTTTTTTCAAAATATATAACGGAATTAGTAATTTTTGGCTGAAATATGCTTTAGTTTATTGTTTTGTACAACATATTGCGAAAACTAGTCAAAAATCGTTAAAACTTTTCAGTAAAAATTAGTTCCTAATGAAATGAAAATTTTGTACCAAAAAGTGATTTTCTCCGTGTTTCGAGCACTTTTGTGCATTTTTCTTTGATGAAACATGAACTTATCTTTTTCAATATTTTTCAATTCTATACTAAATATATTTAGGTCGGAGTGGGCGCAAAACAATTTAACTTTAAGATCACATGGCTCTAAATCTTACGCGTATCGCGTCCACCTCAAGACTGAAAACCGTTTAGGGTAGTCCACTCTCAAAGCCTATTCAGTATTACCAACCCTACCCATTTCATACATTAGTTTCATAATTATTAGTAAATGATTTACATTAAACATTAAACATTATTTTTTTTTTGTGCATTTTTCTTATGATAAAACATGAACTTATCTTTCTCAATATTTTTCATTCGAATAAGAAACTATTGATAAAAAACTGCTTTATCTTACTGTTTTCAACAATATAATGCCAAAGTAATTCAAAAGTCGACGTAAAATTTCACTGAAATGACGATCATAGTAAGGCCAAAAATTAATGGAAAAAGTCGATTTTTTCCATGTTTTAAGATCTAGTTTTCATAGAATCTTTAATGTAGACCTAAAATATTGTAAAAGTGAATCAAATTCATGAAATGATATATACCAACATTAAATACTATGCAAATTTTAGCTTAAAAATCGCATCATTTAGTCTATTTTTACATTTAGAAATGAAAATGGGACTATAAATTAGGATGTTTACGGTTGTATTTTTTTCAAAATGTATAACTGGAATTAGTAATTTTTGGCTGAAATATACTTTAGTTTATTGTTTTGTACAACATATTGCGAAAACTAGTGAAAAATCGTTAAAAATTTTAAGTAAAATTAGTTCCTAATGAAATGAAAATTTTGTACCAAAAAGTGATTTTCTCCGTGTTTTGAGCATTTTTTGTGCATTTTTCTTATGATGAAACATGAACTTATCTTTTTCAATATTTTTCAATTCTATTAGCAACTATTGATAAAAAACTGCTTTATCTTACTGTTTTCAACAATATAATGCCAAAGTAATTCAAAAGTCGACGTAAAATTTCACTGAAATTGTAGCTTAAAAATCGCATCATTTAGCCTATTTTTAGGCTTAAAAATGAAAATTTGACTATAAATTAGGCTCTATACGGTTGAATTTTTTTCAAAATATTTAACTGGAATTAGCAATTTTTGGCTATAATATGCTTTAGTTTATGATTTTGTACATGAAACAGTTTTATTTTATTCTTCAGTACAATATAAGATGAAATGAAGTATGAAATGTACAAATAATTTTACTAAAATTGCAATCTTAAAGTATTTTTGCATTTATAAGAAAGAGATTCATATTTTCAACTTTTCATAATTTTGCTTTTCTCTATATTTTAATCCGAATTTTCTACATAATCTTGAATATACCATTAATATATTCAAAAAGTTAATAGAATTTAAGATTTAATTTTTTCCTAATTCAATGATATTGAAACTTTCTTCAAAAATCCATTCATTTCGGTATCTTTACACGAAGTATTCAAATAACATCTAAAAATAAATCCGAGAAGGATCGAACTTTTTCAATAATTTTTAAAGAAATTTCGAATTTTTGGCCTTAAGCAGTTTTATTTTATTGTTCAATACAATATAAGATCAAATGAAGTACGAAATCTTCAAATAATTTTACTAAGAATGCGACCTTAATAAAGTATAGTTTTGCATTTAAAGAAAACTAGGCTCATAATTTCAACTTTTTATAATGTTGCTTTTCTCTTTATTTCAAGCGGAATTTTCTACATAATCATGAATATACCATTACTATATTGTAAAAATCAATAGAATTTACGCTTTAATTTATTTCATAATTCAGTGATATGGAAACTTTGTTCAGAGAATCCATTCATTTCGACCCTTTTTACAAGAAGTATTGAAATACCGTCCTAAAATAAAGTTTGAGAAGCATGGACCTCTCATTAATTTTTAAAAAAATTTCTAATTTTTGGCCATAAACAGCTGTATTTTATTGTTTTATACAATACAATATCAAATGAGGTATGAAATCTTCAAATAATTTTAATAAAATGCAATCTTAATAAAGTAAAGATTTGCTTTTAAAGAAAACGTCATTAAATATGTTCAATTTTTCAGAAAGTTGCTTTCCTCAATATTTTAATAACAATTTTCTACATATTCTTAAATACACAATTAATATATTGTAAAAATCATTAGAATTTACGACTTAATTTATTTCATAATTCAATGGTATGGAAACTTTCTTCAAAAAATCCATTCATTTCGACTATTTTTACAAGAAGTATTAAACTGCCGTTCAAAAATAAAGTCCGAGAAGCATAGAATCTCATTCATTAAATTTTAACAAATTTCGAATTTTTATT
The DNA here is from genome assembly GCA_023014485.1 of Bathynomus jamesi. NCBI lineage: Eukaryota > Metazoa > Arthropoda > Malacostraca > Isopoda > Cirolanidae > Bathynomus > Bathynomus jamesi. Next base: position 54,965 of record JAJOZX010016429.1, on the reverse strand, counting down.
CATAAACAGTTGTATTTTATGGATTCATACAATATAATATGAAATGAAGTATGAAATTAAGAAAATTATTTAACTAAAAACGCAATCGTAATAAAGTATAGTTTTGCATTTAAAGAAAACGAGATTCATAATTTCAACTTTTATTATCGTTGCATTTCTCTATATTTTAATTTCAATTTCCTACATAATCTTGAACATACCATTAATATATTGTAAAAATCAATAGAATTTTCGATTTAATTTATTTCGTATTTCAATGGTACGGAAACTTTCTTTAAAAAACACATTCATTTCGACTATTTTTACAGAAAGTATTGAAATAACTTCCAAAAATAAAGTACGAGAAGGATGGATGTTTTTCAATAATTTTTAAACAAATTCCGAATATTTGGCCATAAACTGCTGTATTTTACTGTTTCGTACAATATAATATCAAATGAAGCATTACTCTTCAAATAATTTTACTAAAACTGCAATCTTAATATAGTAAAGATTTGCATTGAAAGAAAACGTCATTACTAATTTTCAAGTTTCCAGAAAGTTGCTTTTCTCAAATTTTTTATTATTAATTTTCAACATATTGTTAAATATACCATTAATATTTTGGAAACATAATTAGAATTTACGACTTAATTTATTTCATAATTCAGTGTTATGGAATCTTTCTTCAAAAAATCCATACATTTCGAGTATCTTTACAGGAAGTATTAAATAACATCGAAAAATAAATTCCGAGAAGGATGGATCTTTTTCAATAATTTCTAAAGAAATTTGGATTTTTGGCCTTAAACAGTTTTATTTTATTGTTGAAAACAACATAAGATCAAATGTAGTATGAACTCTTCAAATAATTTTAATAAAAATGCAAACATAATAAAGTATAGTTTTGCATTTAAAGAAAACGAGATTCATAATTTCAACTTTTCATAATATTGCTTTTTTTATATTTTGATCAGAATTTTCTACATAATCTTGAATATACCATTAATATATTGTAAAAAACAATACAATTTACGATTTAATTTTTTCTACAATTCAATGATATTGAAACTTTCTTCAAAAATCTATTCATTTCGGTATCTTTACACGAAGTATTCAAATAACATCTAAAAATAAAGTCCGAGAAGGATGGAACTTTTTCAATAATTTTTAAAGAAATTTCGAATTTTTGGCCTTAAGCAGTTTTATTTTATTGTTCAATACAATATAAGATCAAATGAAGTATGAAATCTTCAAATAATTTCACTAAAAATGCAATCTTAATAAAGTATTTTTGCGTTTAAAGAAAACGAGATTCATATTTTCAACCTTTCATGATGTTGCTTTTCTCTATATTTTTTCCTAATTTTCGACACAATCTTGAGTATACCATTAATAAATTGTGAAAATCAGAAGAATTTTCAATATAATTTATTTCATAAATTATTGGTATGGAAACATTTAAAAAAATCCATGTATTTCAGCTATTTTTACATGAAGTATTGAAATAGCATCCAAAAATAAAGTCGGAGAAGGATGGATGCTTTTCAATAAATTTTAAAGAAATTTCGAATTTTTGGCATGAAACAGTTTTATTTTATTCTTCAGTACAATATAAGATGAAATGAAGTATGACATGTACAAATAATTTTACTAAAATTGCAATCTTAAAGTATTTTTGCATTTATAAGAAAGAGATTCATATTTTCAACTTTTCATAATTTTGCTTTTCTCTATATTTTAATCCGAATTTTCTACATAATTTTGAATATACCATTAATATATTCAAAAAGTTAATAGAATTTAAGATTTAATTTTTTCCTAATTCAATGATATTGAAACTTTCTTCAAAAATCCATTCATTTCGGTATCTTTACACGAAGTATTCAAATAACATCTAAAAGTAAATCCGAGAAGGATCGAACTTTTTCAATAATTTTTAAAGAAATTTCGAATTTTTGGCCTTAAGCAGTTTTATTTTATTGTTCAATACAATATAAGATCAAATGAAGTACGAAATCTTCAAATAATTTTACTAAGAATGCGACCTTAATAAAGTATAGTTTTGCATTTAAAGAAAACTAGGCTCATAATTTCAACTTTTTATAATGTTGCTTTTCTCTTTATTTCAAGCGGAATTTTCTACATAATCATGAATATACCATTACTATATTGTAAAAATCAATAGAATTTACGCTTTAATTTATTTCATAATTCAGTGATATGGAAACTTTGTTCAGAGAATCCATTCATTTCGACCCTTTTTACAAGAAGTATTGAAATACCGTCCTAAAATAAAGTTTGAGAAGCATGGACCTCTCATTAATTTTTTAAAAAATTTCTAATTTTTGGCCATAAACAGCTGTATTTTATTGTTTTATACAATATAATATCAAATGAAGTATGAAATCTTCAAATAATTTTAATAAAATGCAATCTTAATAAAGTAAAGATTTGCTTTTAAAGAAAACGTCATTAAATATGTTCAATTTTTCAGAAAGTTGCTTTCCTCAATATTTTAATAACAATTTTCTACATATTCTTAAATACACAATTAATATATTGTAAAAATCATTAGAATTTACGACTTAATTTATTTCATAATTCAATGGTATGGTAACTTTCTTCAAAAAATCCATTCATTTCAACTATTTTTACAAGACGTATTAAACTGCCGTTCAAAATTTCGAATTTTTATTCATAAACAGTTGTATTTTATGGATTCATACAATATAATATGAAATGAAGTATGAAATTAAGAAAATTATTTAACTAAAAACGCAATCGTAATAAAGTATAGTTTTGCATTTAAAGAAAACGAGATTCATAATTTCAACTTTTATTATCGTTGCATTTCTCTATATTTTAATTTCAATTTCCTACATAATCTTGAACATACCATTAATATATTGTAAAAATCAATAGAATTTACGATTTAATTTATTTCGTATTTCAATGGTACGGAAACTTTCTTTAAAAAACACATTCATTTCGAGTATTTTTACAGAAAGTATTGAAATAACCTCCAAAAATAAATTCCGAGAAGGATGGATCTTTCTCAATAATTTCTAAAGAAATTTGGATTTTTGGCATTAAACAGTTTTATTTTATTGTTGAAAACAACATAAGATCAAATGTAGTATGAACTCTTCAAATAATTTTAATAAAAAGTAAAAGTGAATCAAATTCATGAAATGATATATACCAACATTAAATACTATGCAAATTTTAGCTTAAAAATCGCATCATTTAGCCTATTTTTAGATTTAGAAATGAAAATGGGTCTATAAATTAGGATCTATACGGTTGAATTTTTTTCAAAATATTTAACTGGAATTAGTAATTTTTGGTTATAATATACTTTAGTTTATAGTTTTGTACAATATATATCGAAAACTAGACAAAAATCGTCCAAAGATTTCACTAAAATTCGATCCTAATGAAATGAAAATTTTGTACCAAAAAGTGATTTTCTCCGTGTTTTGAGCATTTTTTGTGCATTTTTCTTATGATAAAACATGAACTTATCTTTCTCAATATTTTTCATTCGAATAAGAAACTATTGATAAAAAACTGCTTTATCTTACTGTTTTCAACAATATAATGCCAAAGTAATTCAAAAGTCGACGTAAAATTTCACTGAAATGACGATCATAGTAAGGCCAAAAATTAATGGAAAAAGTCGATTTTTTCCATGTTTTAAGATCTAGTTTTCATAGAATCTTTAATGTAGACCTAAAATATTGTAAAAGTGAATCAAATTCATGAAATGATATATACCAACATTAAATACTATGCAAATTTTAGCTTAAAAATCGCATCATTTAGTCTATTTTTACATTTAGAAATGAAAATGGGACTATAAATTAGGATGTATACGGTTGAATTTTTTTCAAAATATATAACTGGAATTAGTAATTTTTGGCTGAAATATGCTTTAGTTTATTGTTTTGTACAACATATTGCGAAAACTAGTCAAAAATCGTTAAAACTTTTCAGTAAAATTAGTTCCTAATGAAATGAAAATTTTGTACCAAAAAGTGATTTTCTCCGTGTTTCGAGCACTTTTTGTGCATTTTTCTTTTGATGAAACATGAACTTATCTTTTTCAATATTTTTCAATTCTATACTAAATATATTTAGGTCGGAGTGGGCGCAAAACAATTTAACTTTAAGATCACATGGCTCTAAATCTTACGCGTATCGCGTCCACCTCAAGACTGAAAACCGTTTAGGGTAGTCCACTCTCAAAGCCTATTCAGTATTACCAACCCTACCCATTTCAAACAATTAGTTTCATAATTATTAGTAAATGATTTACATTAAACATTATCTTATTTAATTAAACAAAATTTAATATTCTTAACTAAGCATTACTACACTGTTTTCAACAATATAATGCCAAAGTAATTCAAAAGTCGACGTAAAATTTCACTGAAATGTCGATCACAGTAAAGCCGAAAAAAAATGGAAAAAGTCGATTTTTTCCATGTTTTAAGATCCAATTTTTAGACAATCTTTAATGTACCCCTAAAATATTGTAAAAGTGAATGAAATTCACGAAACGATATATACCAACATTAAATACTATGCAAATTTTAGCTTAAAAATCGCATCATTTAGCCTATTTTTAGATTTAGAAATGAAAATGGGTCTATAAATTAGGATCTATACGGTTGAATTTTTTTCAAAATATTTAACTGGAATTAGTAATTTTTAGTTATAATATGCTTTAGTTTATAGTTTTGTACAATATATATCGAAAACTAGAAAAAACCGTCCAAAGATTTCACTAAAATTCGATCCTAATGAAATGAAAATTTTGTACCAAAAAGTGATTTTCTCCGTGTTTTGAGCATTTTTTGTGCATTTTTCTTATGATAAAACATGAACTTATCTTTCTCAATATTTTTCATTCGAATAAGAAACTATTGATAAAAAACTGCTTTATCTTACTGTTTTCAACAATATAATGCCAAAGTAATTCAAAAGTCGACGTAAAATTTCACTGAAATGACGATCATAGTAAGGCCAAAAATTAATGGAAAAAGTCGATTTTTTCCATGTTTTAAGATCTAGTTTTCATAGAATCTTTAATGTAGACCTAAAATATTGTAAAAGTGAATCAAATTCATGAAATGATATATACCAACATTAAATACTATGCAAATTTTAGCTTAAAAATCGCATCATTTAGTCTATTTTTACATTTAGAAATGAAAATGGGACTATAAATTAGGATGTTTACGGTTGTATTTTTTTCAAAATGTATAACTGGAATTAGTAATTTTTGGCTGAAATATACTTTAGTTTATTGTTTTGTACAACATATTGCGAAAACTAGTGAAAAATCGTTAAAAATTTTAAGTAAAATTAGTTCCTAATGAAATGAAAATTTTGTACCAAAAAGTGATTTTCTCCGTGTTTTGAGCATTTTTTGTGCATTTTTCTTATGATGAAACATGAACTTATCTTTTTCAATATTTTTCAATTCTATTAGCAACTATTGATAAAAAACTGCTTTATCTTACTGTTTTCAACAATATAATGCCAAAGTAATTCAAAAGTCGACGTAAAATTTCACTGAAATTGTAGCTTAAAAATCGCATCATTTAGCCTATTTTTAGGCTTAAAAATGAAAATTTGACTATAAATTAGGCTCTATACGGTTGAATTTTTTTCAAAATATTTAACTGGAATTAGCAATTTTTGGCTATAATATGCTTTAGTTTATGATTTTGTACATGAAACAGTTTTATTTTATTCTTCAGTACAATATAAGATGAAATGAAGTATGAAATGTACAAATAATTTTACTAAAATTGCAATCTTAAAGTATTTTTGCATTTATAAGAAAGAGATTCATATTTTCAACTTTTCATAATTTTGCTTTTCTCTATATTTTAATCCGAATTTTCTACATAATCTTGAATATACCATTAATATATTCAAAAAGTTAATAGAATTTAAGATTTAATTTTTCCTAATTCAATGATATTGAAACTTTCTTCAAAAATCCATTCATTTCGGTATCTTTACACGAAGTATTCAAATAACATCTAAAAATAAATCCGAGAAGGATCGAACTTTTTCAATAATTTTTAAAGAAATTTCGAATTTTTGGCCTTAAGCAGTTTTATTTTATTGTTCAATACAATATAAGATCAAATGAAGTACGAAATCTTCAAATAATTTTACTAAGAATGCGACCTTAATAAAGTATAGTTTTGCATTTAAAGAAAACTAGGCTCATAATTTCAACTTTTTATAATGTTGCTTTTCTCTTTATTTCAAGCGGAATTTTCTACATAATCATGAATATACCATTACTATATTGTAAAAATCAATAGAATTTACGCTTTAATTTATTTCATAATTCAGTGATATGGAAACTTTGTTCAGAGAATCCATTCATTTCGACCCTTTTTACAAGAAGTATTGAAATACCGTCCTAAAATAAAGTTTGAGAAGCATGGACCTCTCATTAATTTTTAAAAAATTTCTAATTTTTGGCCATAAACAGCTGTATTTTATTGTTTTATACAATATAATATCAAATGAAGTATGAAATCTTCAAATAATTTTAATAAAATGCAATCTTAATAAAGTAAAGATTTGCTTTTAAAGAAAACGTCATTAAATATGTTCAATTTTTCAGAAAGTTGCTTTCCTCAATATTTTAATAACAATTTTCTACATATTCTTAAATACACAATTAATATATTGTAAAAATCATTAGAATTTACGACTTAATTTATTTCATAATTCAATGGTATGGTAACTTTCTTCAAAAAATCCATTCATTTCAACTATTTTTACAAGACGTATTAAACTGCCGTTCAAAATTTCGAATTTTTATTCATAAACAGTTGTATTTTATGGATTCATACAATATAATATGAAATGAAGTATGAAATTAAGAAAATTATTTAACTAAAAACGCAATCGTAATAAAGTATAGTTTTGCATTTAAAGAAAACGAGATTCATAATTTCAACTTTTATTATCGTTGCATTTCTCTATATTTTAATTTCAATTTCCTACATAATCTTGAACATACCATTAATATATTGTAAAAATCAATAGAATTTACGATTTAATTTATTTCGTATTTCAATGGTACGGAAACTTTCTTTAAAAAACACATTCATTTCGAGTATTTTTACAGAAAGTATTGAAATAACCTCCAAAAATAAATTCCGAGAAGGATGGATCTTTCTCAATAATTTCTAAAGAAATTTGGATTTTTGGCATTAAACAGTTTTATTTTATTGTTGAAAACAACATAAGATCAAATGTAGTATGAACTCTTCAAATAATTTTAATAAAAAGTAAAAGTGAATCAAATTCATGAAATGATATATACCAACATTAAATACTATGCAAATTTTAGCTTAAAAATCGCATCATTTAGCCTATTTTTAGATTTAGAAATGAAAATGGGTCTATAAATTAGGATCTATACGGTTGAATTTTTTTCAAAATATTTAACTGGAATTAGTAATTTTTGGTTATAATATACTTTAGTTTATAGTTTTGTACAATATATATCGAAAACTAGACAAAAATCGTCCAAAGATTTCACTAAAATTCGATCCTAATGAAATGAAAATTTTGTACCAAAAAGTGATTTTCTCCGTGTTTTGAGCATTTTTTGTGCATTTTTCTTATGATAAAACATGAACTTATCTTTCTCAATATTTTTCATTCGAATAAGAAACTATTGATAAAAAACTGCTTTATCTTACTGTTTTCAACAATATAATGCCAAAGTAATTCAAAAGTCGACGTAAAATTTCACTGAAATGACGATCATAGTAAGGCCAAAAATTAATGGAAAAAGTCGATTTTTTCCATGTTTTAAGATCTAGTTTTCATAGAATCTTTAATGTAGACCTAAAATATTGTAAAAGTGAATCAAATTCATGAAATGATATATACCAACATTAAATACTATGCAAATTTTAGCTTAAAAATCGCATCATTTAGTCTATTTTTACATTTAGAAATGAAAATGGGACTATAAATTAGGATGTATACGGTTGAATTTTTTTCAAAATATATAACTGGAATTAGTAATTTTTGGCTGAAATATGCTTTAGTTTATTGTTTTGTACAACATATTGCGAAAACTAGTCAAAAATCGTTAAAACTTTTCAGTAAAATTAGTTCCTAATGAAATGAAAATTTTGTACCAAAAAGTGATTTTCTCCGTGTTTCGAGCACTTTTTGTGCATTTTTCTTTTGATGAAACATGAACTTATCTTTTTCAATATTTTTCAATTCTATACTAAATATATTTAGGTCGGAGTGGGCGCAAAACAATTTAACTTTAAGATCACATGGCTCTAAATCTTACGCGTATCGCGTCCACCTCAAGACTGAAAACCGTTTAGGGTAGTCCACTCTCAAAGCCTATTCAGTATTACCAACCCTACCCATTTCAAACAATTAGTTTCATAATTATTAGTAAATGATTTACATTAAACATTATCTTATTTAATTAAACAAAATTTAATATTCTTAACTAAGCATTACTACACTGTTTTCAACAATATAATGCCAAAGTAATTCAAAAGTCGACGTAAAATTTCACTGAAATGTCGATCACAGTAAAGCCGAAAAAAAATGGAAAAAGTCGATTTTTTCCATGTTTTAAGATCCAATTTTTAGACAATCTTTAATGTACCCCTAAAATATTGTAAAAGTGAATGAAATTCACGAAACGATATATACCAACATTAAATACTATGCAAATTTTAGCTTAAAAATCGCATCATTTAGCCTATTTTTAGATTTAGAAATGAAAATGGGTCTATAAATTAGGATCTATACGGTTGAATTTTTTTCAAAATATTTAACTGGAATTAGTAATTTTTAGTTATAATATGCTTTAGTTTATAGTTTTGTACAATATATATCGAAAACTAGAAAAAACCGTCCAAATTTCACTAAAATTCGATCCTAATGAAATGAAAATTTTGTACCAAAAAGTGATTTTCTCCGTGTTTTGAGCATTTTTTGTGCATTTTTCTTATGATAAAACATGAACTTATCTTTCTCAATATTTTTCATTCGAATAAGAAACTATTGATAAAAAACTGCTTTATCTTACTGTTTTCAACAATATAATGCCAAAGTAATTCAAAAGTCGACGTAAAATTTCACTGAAATGACGATCATAGTAAGGCCAAAAATTAATGGAAAAAGTCGATTTTTTCCATGTTTTAAGATCTAGTTTTCATAGAATCTTTAATGTAGACCTAAAATATTGTAAAAGTGAATCAAATTCATGAAATGATATATACCAACATTAAATACTATGCAAATTTTAGCTTAAAAATCGCATCATTTAGTCTATTTTTACATTTAGAAATGAAAATGGGACTATAAATTAGGATGTTTACGGTTGTATTTTTTTCAAAATGTATAACTGGAATTAGTAATTTTTGGCTGAAATATACTTTAGTTTATTGTTTTGTACAACATATTGCGAAAACTAGTGAAAAATCGTTAAAAATTTTAAGTAAAATTAGTTCCTAATGAAATGAAAATTTTGTACCAAAAAGTGATTTTCTCCGTGTTTTGAGCATTTTTGTGCATTTTTCTTATGATGAAACATGAACTTATCTTTTTCAATATTTTTCAATTCTATTAGCAACTATTGATAAAAAACTGCTTTATCTTACTGTTTTCAACAATATAATGCCAAAGTAATTCAAAAGTCGACGTAAAATTTCACTGAAATTGTAGCTTAAAAATCGCATCATTTAGCCTATTTTTAGGCTTAAAAATGAAAATTTGACTATAAATTAGGCTCTATACGGTTGAATTTTTTTCAAAATATTTAACTGGAATTAGCAATTTTTGGCTATAATATGCTTTAGTTTATGATTTTGTACATGAAACAGTTTTATTTTATTCTTCAGTACAATATAAGATGAAATGAAGTATGAAATGTACAAATAATTTTACTAAAATTGCAATCTTAAAGTATTTTTGCATTTATAAGAAAGAGATTCATATTTTCAACTTTTCATAATTTTGCTTTTCTCTATATTTTAATCCGAATTTTCTACATAATTTTGAATATACCATTAATATATTCAAAAAGTTAATAGAATTTAAGATTTAATTTTTTCCTAATTCAATGATATTGAAACTTTCTTCAAAAATCCATTCATTTCGGTATCTTTACACGAAGTATTCAAATAACATCTAAAAGTAAATCCGAGAAGGATCGAACTTTTTCAATAATTTTTAAAGAAATTTCGAATTTTTGGCCTTAAGCAGTTTTATTTTATTGTTCAATACAATATAAGATCAAATGAAGTACGAAATCTTCAAATAATTTTACTAAGAATGCGACCTTAATAAAGTATAGTTTTGCATTTAAAGAAAACTAGGCTCATAATTTCAACTTTTTATAATGTTGCTTTTCTCTTTATTTCAAGCGGAATTTTCTACATAATCATGAATATACCATTACTATATTGTAAAAATCAATAGAATTTACGCTTTAATTTATTTCATAATTCAGTGATATGGAAACTTTGTTCAGAGAATCCATTCATTTCGACCCTTTTTACAAGAAGTATTGAAATACCGTCCTAAAATAAAGTTTGAGAAGCATGGACCTCTCATTAATTTTTTAAAAAATTTCTAATTTTTGGCCATAAACAGCTGTATTTTATTGTTTTATACAATATAATATCAAATGAAGTATGAAATCTTCAAATAATTTTAATAAAATGCAATCTTAATAAAGTAAAGATTTGCTTTTAAAGAAAACGTCATTAAATATGTTCAATTTTTCAGAAAGTTGCTTTCCTCAATATTTTAATAACAATTTTCTACATATTCTTAAATACACAATTAATATATTGTAAAAATCATTAGAATTTACGACTTAATTTATTTCATAATTCAATGGTATGGTAACTTTCTTCAAAAAATCCATTCATTTCAACTATTTTTACAAGACGTATTAAACTGCCGTTCAAAATTTCGAATTTTTATTCATAAACAGTTGTATTTTATGGATTCATACAATATAATATGAAATGAAGTATGAAATTAAGAAAATTATTTAACTAAAAACGCAATCGTAATAAAGTATAGTTTTGCATTTAAAGAAAACGAGATTCATAATTTCAACTTTTATTATCGTTGCATTTCTCTATATTTTAATTTCAATTTCCTACATAATCTTGAACATACCATTAATATATTGTAAAAATCAATAGAATTTACGATTTAATTTATTTCGTATTTCAATGGTACGGAAACTTTCTTTAAAAAACACATTCATTTCGAGTATTTTTACAGAAAGTATTGAAATAACCTCCAAAAATAAATTCCGAGAAGGATGGATCTTTCTCAATAATTTCTAAAGAAATTTGGATTTTTGGCATTAAACAGTTTTATTTTATTGTTGAAAACAACATAAGATCAAATGTAGTATGAACTCTTCAAATAATTTTAATAAAAAGTAAAAGTGAATCAAATTCATGAAATGATATATACCAACATTAAATACTATGCAAATTTTAGCTTAAAAATCGCATCATTTAGCCTATTTTTAGATTTAGAAATGAAAATGGGTCTATAAATTAGGATCTATACGGTTGAATTTTTTTCAAAATATTTAACTGGAATTAGTAATTTTTGGTTATAATATACTTTAGTTTATAGTTTTGTACAATATATATCGAAAACTAGACAAAAATCGTCCAAAAATTTCACTAAAATTCGATCCTAATGAAATGAAAATTTTGTACCAAAAAGTGATTTTCTCCGTGTTTTGAGCATTTTTTGTGCATTTTTCTTATGATAAAACATGAACTTATCTTTCTCAATATTTTTCATTCGAATAAGAAACTATTGATAAAAAACTGCTTTATCTTACTGTTTTCAACAATATAATGCCAAAGTAATTCAAAAGTCGACGTAAAATTTCACTGAAATGACGATCATAGTAAGGCCAAAAATTAATGGAAAAAGTCGATTTTTTCCATGTTTTAAGATCTAGTTTTCATAGAATCTTTAATGTAGACCTAAAATATTGTAAAAGTGAATCAAATTCATGAAATGATATATACCAACATTAAATACTATGCAAATTTTAGCTTAAAAATCGCATCATTTAGTCTATTTTTACATTTAGAAATGAAAATGGGACTATAAATTAGGATGTATACGGTTGAATTTTTTTCAAAATATATAACTGGAATTAGTAATTTTTGGCTGAAATATGCTTTAGTTTATTGTTTTGTACAACATATTGCGAAAACTAGTCAAAAATCGTTAAAACTTTTCAGTAAAATTAGTTCCTAATGAAATGAAAATTTTGTACCAAAAAGTGATTTTCTCCGTGTTTCGAGCACTTTTTGTGCATTTTTCTTTTGATGAAACATGAACTTATCTTTTTCAATATTTTTCAATTCTATACTAAATATATTTAGGTCGGAGTGGGCGCAAAACAATTTAACTTTAAGATCACATGGCTCTAAATCTTACGCGTATCGCGTCCACCTCAAGACTGAAAACCGTTTAGGGTAGTCCACTCTCAAAGCCTATTCAGTATTACCAACCCTACCCATTTCATACAATTAGTTTCATAATTATTAGTAAATGATTTACATTAAACATTAAACATTATTTTTTTTTTGTGCATTTTTCTTATGATAAAACATGAACTTATCTTTCTCAATATTTTTCATTCGAATAAGAAAATATTGATAAAAAACTGCTTTATCTTACTGTTTTCAACAATATAATGCCAAAGTAATTCAAAAGTCGACGTAAAATTTCACTGAAATGACGATCATAGTAAGGCCAAAAATTAATGGAAAAAGTCGATTTTTTCCATGTTTTAAGATCTAGTTTTCATAGAATCTTTAATGTAGACCTAAAATATTGTAAAAGTGAATCAAATTCATGAAATGATATATACCAACATTAAATACTATGCAAATTTTAGCTTAAAAATCGCATCATTTAGTCTATTTTTACATTTAGAAATGAAAATGGGACTATAAATTAGGATGTTTACGGTTGTATTTTTTTCAAAATGTATAACTGGAATTAGTAATTTTTGGCTGAAATATACTTTAGTTTATTGTTTTGTACAACATATTGCGAAAACTAGTGAAAAATCGTTAAAAATTTTAAGTAAAATTAGTTCCTAATGAAATGAAAATTTTGTACCAAAAAGTGATTTTCTCCGTGTTTTGAGCATTTTTTGTGCATTTTTCTTATGATGAAACATGAACTTATCTTTTTCAATATTTTTCAATTCTATTAGCAACTATTGATAAAAAACTGCTTTATCTTACTGTTTTCAACAATATAATGCCAAAGTAATTCAAAAGTCGACGTAAAATTTCACTGAAATTGTAGCTTAAAAATCGCATCATTTAGCCTATTTTTAGGCTTAAAAATGAAAATTTGACTATAAATTAGGCTCTATACGGTTGAATTTTTTTCAAAATATTTAACTGGAATTAGCAATTTTTGGCTATAATATGCTTTAGTTTATGATTTTGTACATGAAACAGTTTTATTTTATTCTTCAGTACAATATAAGATGAAATGAAGTATGAAATGTACAAATAATTTTACTAAAATTGCAATCTTAAAGTATTTTTGCATTTATAAGAAAGAGATTCATATTTTCAACTTTTCATAATTTTGCTTTTCTCTATATTTTAATCCGAATTTTCTACATAATTTTGAATATACCATTAATATATTCAAAAAGTTAATAGAATTTAAGATTTAATTTTTTCCTAATTCATGATATTGAAACTTTCTTCAAAAATCCATTCATTTCGGTATCTTTACACGAAGTATTCAAATAACATCTAAAAGTAAATCCGAGAAGGATCGAACTTTTTCAATAATTTTTAAAGAAATTTCGAATTTTTGGCCTTAAGCAGTTTTATTTTATTGTTCAATACAATATAAGATCAAATGAAGTACGAAATCTTCAAATAATTTTACTAAGAATGCGACCTTAATAAAGTATAGTTTTGCATTTAAAGAAAACTAGGCTCATAATTTCAACTTTTTATAATGTTGCTTTCTCTTTATTTCAAGCGGAATTTTCTACATAATCATGAATATACCATTACTATATTGTAAAAATCAATAGAATTTACGCTTTAATTTATTTCATAATTCAGTGATATGGAAACTTTGTTCAGAGAATCCATTCATTTCGACCCTTTTTACAAGAAGTATTGAAATACCGTCCTAAAATAAAGTTTGAGAAGCATGGACCTCTCATTAATTTTTAAAAAATTTCTAATTTTTGGCCATAAACCGCTGTATTTTATTGTTTATACAATATAATATCAAATGAAGTATGAAATCTTCAAATAATTTTAATAAAATGCAATCTTAATAAAGTAAAGATTTGCTTTTAAAGAAAACGTCATTAAATATGTTCAATTTTTCAGAAAGTTGCTTTCCTCAATATTTTAATAACAATTTTCTACATATTCTTAAATACACAATTAATATATTGTAAAAATCTTAGAATTTACGACTTAATTTATTTCATAATTCAATGGTATGGTAACTTTCTTCAAAAAATCCATTCATTTCAACTATTTTTACAAGACGTATTAAACTGCCGTCAAAAATTTCGAATTTTATTCATAACAGTTGTATTTTATGGATTCATACAATATAATATGAAAGAAGTTGAAATTAAGAAAATTATTTAACTAAAAACGCAATCGTAATAAAGTATAGTTTTGCATTTAAAGAAAACGAGATTCATAATTTCAACTTTTATTATCGTTGCATTTCTCTATATTTTAATTTCAATTTCCTACATAATCTTGAACATACCATTAATATATTGTAAAAATCAATAGAATTTCGATTTAATTTATTTCGTATTTCAATGGTACGGAAACTTTCTTTAAAAAACACATTCATTTCGAGTATTTTTACAGAAAGTATTGAAATAACCTCCAAAATAAATTCCGAGAAGGATGGATCTTTCTCAATAATTTCTAAAGAAATTTGGATTTTTGGCATTAAACAGTTTTATTTATTGTTGAAAACAACATAAGATCAAATGTAGTATGAACTCTTCAAATAATTTAATAAAAAGTAAAAGTGAATCAAATTCATGAAATGATATATACCAACATTAAATACTATGCAAATTTTAGCTTAAAAATCGCATCATTTAGCCTATTTTTAGATTTAGAAATGAAAATGGGTCTATAAATTAGGATCTATACGGTTGAATTTTTTCAAAATATTTAACTGGAATTAGTAATTTTTGGTTATAATATACTTTAGTTTATAGTTTTGTACAATATATATCGAAAACTAGACAAAAATCGTCCAAAAATTTCACTAAAATTCGATCCTAATGAATGAAAATTTTGTACCAAAAAGTGATTTTCTCCGTGTTTTGAGCATTTTTTGTGCATTTTTCTTATGATAAACATGAACTTATCTTTCTCATAATTTTTCATTCGAATAAGAAACTATTGATAAAAAACTGCTTTATCTTACTGTTTTCAACAATATAATGCCAAAGTAATTCAAAAGTCGACGTAAAATTTCACTGAATGACGATCATAGTAAGGCCAAAAATTAATGGAAAAGTCGATTTTTTCCATGTTTTAAGATCTAGTTTTCATAGAATCTTTAATGTAGACCTAAAATATTGTAAAAGTGAATCAAATTCATGAAATGATATATACCAACATTAAATACTATGCAAATTTTAGCTTAAAAATCGCATCATTTAGTCTATTTTTACATTTAGAAATGAAATGGGACTATAAATTAGGATGTATACGGTTGAATTTTTTCAAAATATATAACTGGAATTAGTAATTTTTGGCTGAAATATGCTTTAGTTTATTGTTTTGTACAACATATTGCGAAAACTAGTCAAAATCGTTAAAACTTTTCAGTAAAATTAGTTCCTAATGAAATGAAATTTTGTACCAAAAAGTGATTTCTCCTCCGTGTTTCGAGCACTTTTTGTGCATTTTTCTTTTGATGAAACATGAACTTATCTTTTTCAATATTTTTCAATTCTATACTAAATATATTTAGGTCGGAGTGGGCGCAAAACAATTAACTTTAAGATCACATGGCTCTAAATCTTACGCGTATCGCGTCCACCTCAAGACTGAAAACCGTTTAGGGTAGTCCACTCTCAAAGCCTATTCAGTATTACCAACCCTACCCATTTCATACAATTAGTTTCATATTATTAGTAAATGATTTACATTAAACATAAACTTATTTTTTTTAATTAAAACATGAACTTATCTTTCTCAATATTTTTCATTCGAATAATAAGCATTTACTTACACTGTTTTCAACAATATAATGCCAAAGTAATTCAAAAGTCGACGTAAAATTTCACTGAAATGACGATCATAGTAAAGGCCAAAAAAATGGAAAAAGTCGATTTTTTCCATGTTTTAAGATCTAATTTTTAGATTTAGAAATGAAAATGGGTCTATAAATTAGATCTATACTATTTTTAGATTTAGAAATGAAAATGGGTCTATAAATTAGGATCTATACGGTTGAATTTTTTTCAAAATATTTAACTGGAATTAGTAATTTTTAGTTATAATATGCTTTAGTTTATAGTTTTGTACAATATATATCGAAAACTAGAAAAAACCGTCCAAAGATTTCACTAAAATTCGATCCTAATGAAATGAAAATTTTGTACCAAAAAGTGATTTTCTCCGTGTTTTGAGCATTTTTTGTGCATTTTTCTTATGATAAAACATGAACTTATCTTTCTCAATATTTTTCATTCGAATAAGAAACTATTGATAAAAAACTGCTTTATCTTACTGTTTTCAACAATATAATGCCAAAGTAATTCAAAAGTCGACGTAAAATTTCACTGAAATGACGATCATAGTAAGGCCAAAAATTAATGGAAAAAGTCGATTTTTTCCATGTTTTAAGATCTAGTTTTCATAGAATCTTTAATGTAGACCTAAAATATTGTAAAAGTGAATCAAATTCATGAAATGATATATACCAACATTAAATACTATGCAAATTTTAGCTTAAAAATCGCATCATTTAGTCTATTTTTACATTTAGAAATGAAAATGGGACTATAAATTAGGATGTTTACGGTTGTATTTTTTTCAAAATGTATAACTGGAATTAGTAATTTTTGGCTGAAATATACTTTAGTTTATTGTTTTGTACAACATATTGCGAAAACTAGTGAAAAATCGTTAAAAATTTTAAGTAAAATTAGTTCCTAATGAAATGAAAATTTTGTACCAAAAAGTGATTTTCTCCGTGTTTTGAGCATTTTTTGTGCATTTTTCTTATGATGAAACATGAACTTATCTTTTTCAATATTTTTCAATTCTATTAGCAACTATTGATAAAAAACTGCTTATCTTACTGTTTTCAACAATATAATGCCAAAGTAATTCAAAAGTCGACGTAAAAAATTTCACTAAAATTTTAAAAAAGCTTAAACTCGCATCATTTAGCCATTTTTAGGCTTAAAAAATGAAATTTGACTATAAATTAGGCTCTATACTGGTTTGAATTTTTTTTCAAAATATTTAACTGGAATTAGCAATTTTTGGCTATAATATGCTTTAGTTTATGATTTTGTACATGAAACAGTTTTAATTTTTTATTCTTCAGTACAATATCCGATGAAATGAGTATGAAATGTACAAATAATTTTACTAAAATTGCAATCTTAAAGTATTTTTGCATTTATAAGAAAGAGATTCATATTTTCAACTTTTTCATAATTTTGCTTTTCTCTATATTTTAATCCGATTTTTACATAATTTTGAATATACCATTAATATATTCAAAAAAGTTAAATAGAATTTAAGATTTAATTTTTTCCTAATTCAATGATATTGAAACTTTCTTCAAAATCCATTCATTTCGGTATCTTACACGAAGTATTCAATAACATCTAAAAGTAAATCCGAGAAGGATCGAACTTTTCAATAATTTTTAAAGAAATTTCGAATTTTTGGCCTTAAGCAGTTTTATTTTATTGTTCAATACAATATAAGATCAAATGAAGTACGAAATCTTCAAATAATTTTACTAAGAATGCGACCTTAATAAAGTATAGTTTTGCATTTAAAGAAAACTAGGCTCATAATTTCAACTTTTTATAATGTTGCTTTTCTCTTTATTTCAAGCGGAATTTTCTACATAATCATGAATATACCATTACTATATTGTAAAAATCAATAGAATTTACGCTTTAATTTATTTCATAATTCAGTGATATGGAAACTTTGTTCAGAGAATCCATTCATTTCGACCCTTTTTACAAGAAGTATTGAAATACCGTCCTAAAATAAAGTTTGAGAAGCATGGACCTCTCATTAATTTTTTAAAAAATTTCTAATTTTTGGCCATAAACAGCTGTATTTTATTGTTTTATACAATATAATATCAAATGAAGTATGAAATCTTCAAATAATTTTAATAAAATGCAATCTTAATAAAGTAAAGATTTGCTTTTAAAGAAAACGTCATTAAATATGTTCAATTTTTCAGAAAGTTGCTTTCCTCAATATTTTAATAACAATTTTCTCTACATATTCTTAAATACACAATTAATATATTGTAAAAATCATTAGAATTTACGACTTAATTTATTTCATAATTCAATGGTATGGTAACTTTCTTCAAAAAATCCATTCATTTCAACTATTTTTACAAGACGTATTAAACTGCCGTTCAAAATTTCGAATTTTTATTTCATAAACAGTTGTATTTTATGGATTCATACAATATAATATGAAATGAAGTATGAAATTAAGAAAATTATTTAACTAAAAACGCAATCGTAATAAAGTATAGTTTTGCATTTAAAGAAAACGAGATTCATAATTTCAACTTTTATTATCGTTGCATTTCTCTATATTTTAATTTCAATTTCCTACATAATCTTGAACATACCATTATATATTGTAAAAATCAATAGAATTTACGATTTAATTTATTTCGTATTTCAATGGTACGGAAACTTTCTTTAAAAAACACATTCATTTTTCGAGTATTTTTTACAGAAAGTATTGAAATAACCTCCAAAAATAAATTCCGAGAAGGATGGATCTTTCTCAATAATTTCTAAAGAAATTTGGATTTTTGGCATTAAACAGTTTTATTTTATTGTTGAAAACAACATAAGATCAAATGTAGTATGAACTCTTCAAATAATTTTAATAAAAAGTAAAAGTGAATCAAATTCATGAAATGATATATACCAACATTAAATACTATGCAAATTTTAGCTTAAAAATCGCATCATTTAGCCTATTTTTAGATTTAGAAATGAAAATGGGTCTATAAATTAGGATCTATACGGTTGAATTTTTTTCAAAATATTTAACTGGAATTAGTAATTTTTGGTTATAATATACTTTAGTTTATAGTTTTGTACAATATATATCGAAAACTAGACAAAATCGTCCAAAATTTCACTAAAATTCGATCCTAATGAAATGAAAATTTTGTACCAAAAAGTGATTTTCTCCGTGTTTTGAGCATTTTTTGTGCATTTTTCTTATGATAAAACATGAACTTATCTTTCTCAATATTTTTCATTCGAATAAGAAACTATTGATAAAAAACTGCTTTATCTTACTGTTTTCAACAATATAATGCCAAAGTAATTCAAAAGTCGACGTAAAATTTCACTGAAATGACGATCATAGTAAGGCCAAAAATTAATGGAAAAAGTCGATTTTTTCCATGTTTTAAGATCTAGTTTTCATAGAATCTTTAATGTAGACCTAAAATATTGTAAAAGTGAATCAAATTCATGAAATGATATATACCAACATTAAATACTATGCAAATTTTAGCTTAAAAATCGCATCATTTAGTCTATTTTTACATTTAGAAATGAAAATGGGACTATAAATTAGGATGTATACGGTTGAATTTTTTTCAAAATATATAACTGGAATTAGTAATTTTTGGCTGAAATATGCTTTAGTTTTATTGTTTTGTACAACATATTGCGAAAACTAGTCAAAAATCGTTAAAACTTTTCAGTAAAATTAGTTCCTAATGAAATGAAAATTTTGTACCAAAAAGTGATTTTCTCCGTGTTTCGAGCACTTTTTGTGCATTTTTCTTTTGATGAAACATGAACTTATCTTTTTCAATATTTTTCAATTCTATACTAAATATATTTAGGTCGGAGTGGGCGCAAAACAATTTAACTTTAAGATCACATGGCTCTAAATCTTACGCGTATCGCGTCCACCTCAAGACTGAAAACCGTTTAGGGTAGTCCACTCTCAAAGCCTATTCAGTATTACCAACCCTACCCATTTCATACAATTAGTTTCATAATTATTAGTAAATGATTTACATTAAACATTAAACATTATTTTTTTTTTGTGCATTTTTCTTATGATAAAACATGAACTTATCTTTCTCAATATTTTTCATTCGAATAAGAAAATATTGATAAAAAACTGCTTTATCTTACTGTTTTCAACAATATAATGCCAAAGTAATTCAAAAGTCGACGTAAAATTTCACTGAAATGACGATCATAGTAAGGCCAAAAATTAATGGAAAAAGTCGATTTTTTCCATGTTTTAAGATCTAGTTTTCATAGAATCTTTAATGTAGACCTAAAATATTGTAAAAGTGAATCAAATTCATGAAATGATATATACCAACATTAAATACTATGCAAATTTTAGCTTAAAAATCGCATCATTTAGTCTATTTTTACATTTAGAAATGAAAATGGGACTATAAATTAGGATGTTTACGGTTGTATTTTTTTCAAAATGTATAACTGGAATTAGTAATTTTTGGCTGAAATATACTTTAGTTTATTGTTTTGTACAACATATTGCGAAAACTAGTGAAAAATCGTTAAAAATTTTAAGTAAAATTAGTTCCTAATGAAATGAAAATTTTGTACCAAAAAGTGATTTTCTCCGTGTTTTGAGCATTTTTTGTGCATTTTTCTTATGATGAAACATGAACTTATCTTTTTCAATATTTTTCAATTCTATTAGCAACTATTGATAAAAAACTGCTTTATCTTACTGTTTTCAACAATATAATGCCAAAGTAATTCAAAAGTCGACGTAAAATTTCACTGAAATTGTAGCTTAAAATCGCATCATTTAGCCTATTTTTAGGCTTAAAAATGAAAATTTGACTATAAATTAGGCTCTATACGGTTGAATTTTTTTCAAAATATTTAACTGGAATTAGCAATTTTTGGCTATAATATGCTTTAGTTTATGATTTTGTACATGAAACAGTTTTATTTTATTCTTCAGTACAATATAAGATGAAATGAAGTATGAAATGTACAAATAATTTTACTAAAATTGCAATCTTAAAGTATTTTTGCATTTATAAGAAAGAGATTCATATTTTCAACTTTTCATAATTTTGCTTTTCTCTATATTTTAATCCGAATTTTCTACATAATTTTGAATATACCATTAATATATTCAAAAAGTTAATAGAATTTAAGATTTAATTTTTTCCTAATTCAATGATATTGAAACTTTCTTCAAAAATCCATTCATTTCGGTATCTTTACACGAAGTATTCAAATAACATCTAAAAGTAAATCCGAGAAGGATCGAACTTTTTCAATAATTTTTAAAGAAATTTCGAATTTTTGGCCTTAAGCAGTTTTATTTTATTGTTCAATACAATATAAGATCAAATGAAGTACGAAATCTTCAAATAATTTTACTAAGAATGCGACCTTAATAAAGTATAGTTTTGCATTTAAAGAAAACTAGGCTCATAATTTCAACTTTTTATAATGTTGCTTTTCTCTTTATTTCAAGCGGAATTTTCTACATAATCATGAATATACCATTACTATATTGTAAAAATCAATAGAATTTACGCTTTAATTTATTTCATAATTCAGTGATATGGAAACTTTGTTCAGAGAATCCATTCATTTCGACCCTTTTTACAAGAAGTATTGAAATACCGTCCTAAAATAAAGTTTGAGAAGCATGGACCTCTCATTAATTTTTTAAAAAATTTCTAATTTTTGGCCATAAACAGCTGTATTTTATTGTTTTATACAATATAATATCAAATGAAGTATGAAATCTTCAAATAATTTTAATAAAATGCAATCTTAATAAAGTAAAGATTTGCTTTTAAAGAAAACGTCATTAAATATGTTCAATTTTTCAGAAAGTTGCTTTCCTCAATATTTTAATAACAATTTTCTACATATTCTTAAATACACAATTAATATATTGTAAAAATCATTAGAATTTACGACTTAATTTATTTCATAATTCAATGGTATGGTAACTTTCTTCAAAAAATCCATTCATTTCAACTATTTTTACAAGACGTATTAAACTGCCGTTCAAAATTTCGAATTTTTATTCATAAACAGTTGTATTTTATGGATTCATACAATATAATATGAAATGAAGTATGAAATTAAGAAAATTATTTAACTAAAAACGCAATCGTAATAAAGTATAGTTTTGCATTTAAAGAAAACGAGATTCATAATTTCAACTTTTATTATCGTTGCATTTCTCTATATTTTAATTTCAATTTCCTACATAATCTTGAACATACCATTAATATATTGTAAAAATCAATAGAATTTACGATTTAATTTATTTCGTATTTCAATGGTACGGAAACTTTCTTTAAAAAACACATTCATTTCGAGTATTTTTACAGAAAGTATTGAAATAACCTCCAAAAATAAATTCCGAGAAGGATGGATCTTTCTCAATAATTTCTAAAGAAATTTGGATTTTTGGCATTAAACAGTTTTATTTTATTGTTGAAAACAACATAAGATCAAATGTAGTATGAACTCTTCAAATAATTTTAATAAAAAGTAAAAGTGAATCAAATTCATGAAATGATATATACCAACATTAAATACTATGCAAATTTTAGCTTAAAAATCGCATCATTTAGCCTATTTTTAGATTTAGAAATGAAAATGGGTCTATAAATTAGGATCTATACGGTTGAATTTTTTTCAAAATATTTAACTGGAATTAGTAATTTTTGGTTATAATATACTTTAGTTTATAGTTTTGTACAATATATATCGAAAACTAGACAAAAATCGTCCAAAATTTCACTAAAATTCGATCCTAATGAAATGAAAATTTTGTACCAAAAAGTGATTTTCTCCGTGTTTTGAGCATTTTTTGTGCATTTTTCTTATGATAAAACATGAACTTATCTTTCTCAATATTTTTCATTCGAATAAGAAACTATTGATAAAAAACTGCTTTATCTTACTGTTTTCAACAATATAATGCCAAAGTAATTCAAAAGTCGACGTAAAATTTCACTGAAATGACGATCATAGTAAGGCCAAAAATTAATGGAAAAAGTCGATTTTTTCCATGTTTTAAGATCTAGTTTTCATAGAATCTTTAATGTAGACCTAAAATATTGTAAAAGTGAATCAAATTCATGAAATGATATATACCAACATTAAATACTATGCAAATTTTAGCTTAAAAATCGCATCATTTAGTCTATTTTTACATTTAGAAATGAAAATGGGACTATAAATTAGGATGTATACGGTTGAATTTTTTTCAAAATATATAACTGGAATTAGTAATTTTTGGCTGAAATATGCTTTAGTTTATTGTTTTGTACAACATATTGCGAAAACTAGTCAAAAATCGTTAAAACTTTTCAGTAAAATTAGTTCCTAATGAAATGAAAATTTTGTACCAAAAAGTGATTTTCTCCGTGTTTCGAGCACTTTTTGTGCATTTTTCTTTTGATGAAACATGAACTTATCTTTTTCAATATTTTTCAATTCTATACTAAATATATTTAGGTCGGAGTGGGCGCAAAACAATTTAACTTTAAGATCACATGGCTCTAAATCTTACGCGTATCGCGTCCACCTCAAGACTGAAAACCGTTTAGGGTAGTCCACTCTCAAAGCCTATTCAGTATTACCAACCCTACCCATTTCATACAATTAGTTTCATAATTATTAGTAAATGATTTACATTAAACATTATTTTTTTTTTGTGCATTTTTCTTATGATAAAACATGAACTTATCTTTCTCAATATTTTTCATTCGAATAAGAAAATATTGATAAAAAACTGCTTTATCTTACTGTTTTCAACAATATAATGCCAAAGTAATTCAAAAGTCGACGTAAAATTTCACTGAAATGACGATCATAGTAAGGCCAAAAATTAATGGAAAAAGTCGATTTTTTCCATGTTTTAAGATCTAGTTTTCATAGAATCTTTAATGTAGACCTAAAATATTGTAAAAGTGAATCAAATTCATGAAATGATATATACCAACATTAAATACTATGCAAATTTTAGCTTAAAAATCGCATCATTTAGTCTATTTTTACATTTAGAAATGAAAATGGGACTATAAATTAGGATGTTTACGGTTGTATTTTTTTCAAAATGTATAACTGGAATTAGTAATTTTTGGCTGAAATATACTTTAGTTTATTGTTTTGTACAACATATTGCGAAAACTAGTGAAAAATCGTTAAAAATTTTAAGTAAAATTAGTTCCTAATGAAATGAAAATTTTGTACCAAAAAGTGATTTTCTCCGTGTTTTGAGCATTTTTTGTGCATTTTTCTTATGATGAAACATGAACTTATCTTTTTCAATATTTTTCAATTCTATTAGCAACTATTGATAAAAAACTGCTTTATCTTACTGTTTTCAACAATATAATGCCAAAGTAATTCAAAAGTCGACGTAAAATTTCACTGAAATTGTAGCTTAAAAATCGCATCATTTAGCCTAAGGCTTAAAAATGAATATGGAAAAGGTCGAATTTTTTCAAAATATTTTAAGATTATTTTTCATAGAATCTTTAATGTAGACCTAAAATATTGTAAAATGAATCAAATTCATGAAATGATATATACCAACATTAAATACTATGCAAATTTTAGCTTAAAAATCGCATCATTTAGTCTATTTTTACATTTAGAAATGAAAATGGGACTATAAATTAGGATGTTTACGGTTGTATTTTTTTCAAAATGTATAACTGGAATTAGTAATTTTTGGCTGAAATATACTTTAGTTTATTGTTTTGTACAACATATTGCGAAACTAGTGAAAATCGTTAAAAATTTTAAGTAAAATTAGTTCCTAATGAAATGAAAATTTTGTACCAAAAAGTGATTTTCTCCGTGTTTTGAGCATTTTTTGTGCATTTTTCTTATGATGAAACATGAACTTATCTTTTTCAATATTTTTCAATTCTATTAGCAACTATTGATAAAAAACTGCTTTATCTTACTGTTTTCAACAATATAATGCCAAAGTAATTCAAAAGTCGACGTAAAATTTCACTGAAATTGTAGCTTAAAAATCGCATCATTTAGCCTATTTTAGGCTTAAAATGAAAATTTGACTATAAATTAGGCTCTATACGGTTGAATTTTTTTCAAAATATTTAACTGGAATTAGCAATTTTTGGCTATAATATGCTTAGTTTATGATTTTGTACATGAAACAGTTTTATTTTATTCATTCGTACAATATAAGATGAAATGAAGTATGAAATGTACAAATAATTTTACTAAAATTGCAATCTTAAAGTATTTTTGCATTTATAAGAAAGAGATTCATATTTTCAACTTTTCATAATTTTGCTTTTCTCTATATTTAATCCGAATTTTCTACATAATTTGAATATACCATTAATATATTCAAAAAGTTAATAGAATTTAAGATTTAATTTTTTCCTAATTCAATGATATTGAAACTTTCTTCAAAAATCCATTCATTTCGGTATCTTTACACGAAGTATTCAAATAACATCTAAAAGTAAATCCGAGAAGGATCGAACTTTTTCAATAATTTTTAAAGAAATTTCGAATTTTTGGCCTTAAGCAGTTTTATTTTATTGTTCAATACAATATAAGATCAAATGAAGTACGAAATCTTCAAATAATTTTACTAAGAATGCGACCTTAATAAAGTATAGTTTTGCATTTAAAGAAAACTAGGCTCATAATTTCAACTTTTTATAATGTTGCTTTTCTCTTTATTTCAAGCGGAATTTTCTACATAATCATGAATATACCATTACTATATTGTAAAAATCAATAGAATTTACGCTTTAATTTATTTCATAATTCAGTGATATGGAAACTTTGTTCAGAGAATCCATTCATTTCGACCCTTTTTACAAGAAGTATTGAAATACCGTCCTAAAATAAAGTTTGAGAAGCATGGACCTCTCATTAATTTTTTAAAAATTTCTAATTTTTGGCCATAAACAGCTGTATTTTATTGTTTTATACAATATAATATCAAATGAAGTATGAAATCTTCAAATAATTTTAATAAAATGCAATCTTAATAAAGTAAAGATTTGCTTTTAAAGAAAACGTCATTAAATATGTTCAATTTTCAGAAAGTTGCTTTCCTCAATATTTTAATAACAATTTTCTACATATTCTTAAATACACAATTAATATATTGTAAAAATCATTAGAATTTACGACTTAATTTATTTCATAATTCAATGGTATGGTAACTTTCTTCAAAAAATCCATTCATTTCAACTATTTTTACAAGACGTATTAAACTGCCGTTCAAAATTTCGAATTTTTATTCATAAACAGTTGTATTTTATGGATTCATACAATATAATATGAAATGAGTATGAAATTAAGAAAATTATTTAACTAAAAACGCAATCGTAATAAAGTATAGTTTTGCATTTAAAGAAAACGAGATTCATAATTTCAACTTTTATTATCGTTGCATTTCTCTATATTTAATTTCAATTTCCTACATAATCTTGAAATACCATTAATATATTGTAAAAATCAATAGAATTTACGATTTAATTTATTTCGTATTTCAATGGTACGGAAACTTTCTTTAAAAAAACACATTCATTTCGAGTATTTTTACAGAAAGTATTGAAATAAACCTCCAAAAATAAATTCCGAGAAGGATGGATCTTTCTCAATAATTTCTAAAGAATTTGGATTTTTGGCATTAAACGTTTTTTTTATTGTTGAAAACAACATAAGATCAAATGTAGTATGAACTCTTCAAATAATTTTAATAAAAAGTAAAAGTGAATCAAATTCATGAAATGATATATACCAACATTAAATACTATGCAAATTTTAGCTTAAAAATCGCATCATTTAGCCTATTTTTAGATTTAGAAATGAAAATGGGTCTATAAATTAGGATCTATACGGTTGAATTTTTTTCAAAATATTTAACTGGAATTAGTAATTTTTGGTTATAATTATACTTTAGTTTATAGTTTTGTACATATATATCGAAAACTAGACAAAAATCGTCCAAAAATTTCACTAAAATTCGATCTAATGAAATGAAAATTTTGTACCAAAAAGTGATTTTCTCCGCCGTGTTTTGAGCATTTTTTGTGCATTTTCTTATGATAAAACATGAACTTATCTTTCTCAATATTTTTTCATTCGAATAAGAAACTATTGATAAAAAACTGCTTTATCTTACTGTTTTCAACAATATAATGCCAAAGTAATTCAAAAGTCGACGTAAAATTTCACTGAAATGACGATCATAGTAAGGCCAAAAATTAATGGAAAAAGTCGATTTTTTCCATGTTTTAAGATCTATTTTCATAGAATCTTTAATGTAGACCTAAAATATTGTAAAAGTGAATCAAATTCATGAAATGATATATACCAACATTAAATACTATGCAAATTTTAGCTTAAAAATCGCATCATTTAGTCTATTTTTACATTTAGAAATGAAAATGGGACTATAAATTAGGATGTATACGGTTGAATTTTTTTCAAAATATATAACTGGAATTAGTAATTTTTGGCTGAAATATGCTTTAGTTTATTGTTTTGTACAACATATTGCGAAAACTAGTCAAAAATCGTTAAAACTTTTCAGTAAAATTAGTTCCTAATGAAATGAAAATTTTGTACCAAAAAGTGATTTTCTCCGTGTTTCGAGCACTTTTTGTGCATTTTTCTTTTGATGAAACATGAACTTATCTTTTCAATATTTTTCAATTCTATACTAAATATATTTAGGTCGGAGTGGGCGCAAAACAATTTAACTTTAAGATCACATGGCTCTAAATCTTACGCGTATCGCGTCCACCTCAAGACTGAAAACCGTTTAGGGTAGTCCACTCTCAAAGCCTATTCAGTATTACCAACCCTACCCATTTCAAACAATTAGTTTCATAATTATTAGTAAATGATTTACATTAAACATTATCTTATTTAATTAAACAAAATTTAATATTCTTAACTAAGCATTACTACACTGTTTTCAACAATATAATGCCAAAGTAATTCAAAAGTCGACGTAAAATTTCACTGAAATGTCGATCACAGTAAAGCCGAAAAAAAATGGAAAAAGTCGTTTTTTCCATGTTTTAAGATCCAATTTTTAGACAATCTTTAATGTACCCCTAAAATATTGTAAAAGTGAATGAAATTCACGAAACGATATATACCAACATTAAATACTATGCAAATTTTAGCTTAAAAATCGCATCATTTAGCCTATTTTTAGATTTAGAAATGAAAATGGGTCTATAAATTAGGATCTATACGGTTGAATTTTTTTCAAAATATTTAACTGGAATTAGTAATTTTTAGTTATAATATGCTTTAGTTTATAGTTTTGTACAATATATATCGAAAACTAGAAAAAACCGTCCAAAGATTTCACTAAAATTCGATCCTAATGAAATGAAAATTTTGTACCAAAAAGTGATTTTCTCCGTGTTTTGAGCATTTTTTGTGCATTTTTCTTATGATAAAACATGAACTTATCTTTCTCAATATTTTTCATTCGAATAAGAAATATTGATAAAAAACTGCTTTATCTTACTGTTTTCAACAATATAATGCCAAAGTAATTCAAAAGTCGACGTAAAATTTCACTGAAATGACGATCATAGTAAGGCCAAAAATTAATGGAAAAAGTCGATTTTTTCCATGTTTTAAGATCTAGTTTTCATAGAATCTTTAATGTAGACCTAAAATATTGTAAAAGTGAATCAAATTCATGAAATGATATATACCAACATTAAATACTATGCAAATTTTAGCTTAAAAATCGCATCATTTAGTCTATTTTTACATTTAGAAATGAAAATGGGACTATAAATTAGGATGTTTACGGTTGTATTTTTTTCAAAATGTATAACTGGAATTAGTAATTTTTGGCTGAAATATACTTTAGTTTATTGTTTTGTACAACATATTGCGAAAACTAGTGAAAAATCGTTAAAAATTTTAAGTAAAATTAGTTCCTAATGAAATGAAAATTTTGTACCAAAAAGTGATTTTCTCCGTGTTTTGAGCATTTTTTGTGCATTTTTCTTATGATGAAACATGAACTTATCTTTTTCAATATTTTTCAATTCTATTAGCAACTATTGATAAAAAACTGCTTTATCTTACTGTTTTCAACAATATAATGCCAAAGTAATTCAAAAGTCGACGTAAAATTTCACTGAAATTGTAGCTTAAAAATCGCATCATTTAGCCTATTTTTAGGCTTAAAAATGAAAATTTGACTATAAATTAGGCTCTATACGGTTGAATTTTTTTCAAAATATTTAACTGGAATTAGCAATTTTTGGCTATAATATGCTTTAGTTTATGATTTTGTACATGAAACAGTTTTATTTTATTCTTCAGTACAATATAAGATGAAATGAAGTATGAAATGTACAAATAATTTTACTAAAATTGCAATCTTAAAGTATTTTTGCATTTATAAGAAAGAGATTCATATTTTCAACTTTTCATAATTTTGCTTTTCTCTATATTTTAATCCGAATTTTCTACATAATTTTGAATATACCATTAATATATTCAAAAAGTTAATAGAATTTAAGATTTAATTTTTTCCTAATTCAATGATATTGAAACTTTCTTCAAAAATCCATTCATTTCGGTATCTTTACACGAAGTATTCAAATAACATCTAAAAGTAAATCCGAGAAGGATCGAACTTTTTCAATAATTTTTAAAGAAATTTCGAATTTTTGGCCTTAAGCAGTTTTATTTTATTGTTCAATACAATATAAGATCAAATGAAGTACGAAATCTTCAAATAATTTTACTAAGAATGCGACCTTAATAAAGTATAGTTTTGCATTTAAAGAAAACTAGGCTCATAATTTCAACTTTTTATAATGTTGCTTTTCTCTTTATTTCAAGCGGAATTTTCTACATAATCATGAATATACCATTACTATATTGTAAAAATCAATAGAATTTACGCTTTAATTTATTTCATAATTCAGTGATATGGAAACTTTGTTCAGAGAATCCATTCATTTCGACCCTTTTTACAAGAAGTATTGAAATACCGTCCTAAAATAAAGTTTGAGAAGCATGGACCTCTCATTAATTTTTTAAAAAATTTCTAATTTTTGGCCATAAACAGCTGTATTTTATTGTTTTATACAATATAATATCAAATGAAGTATGAAATCTTCAAATAATTTTAATAAAATGCAATCTTAATAAAGTAAAGATTTGCTTTTAAAGAAAACGTCATTAAATATGTTCAATTTTTCAGAAAGTTGCTTTCCTCAATATTTTAATAACAATTTTCTACATATTCTTAAATACACAATTAATATATTGTAAAAATCATTAGAATTTACGACTTAATTTATTTCATAATTCAATGGTATGGTAACTTTCTTCAAAAAATCCATTCATTTCAACTATTTTTACAAGACGTATTAAACTGCCGTTCAAAATTTCGAATTTTTATTCATAAACAGTTGTATTTTATGGATTCATACAATATAATATGAAATGAAGTATGAAATTAAGAAAATTATTTAACTAAAAACGCAATCGTAATAAAGTATAGTTTTGCATTTAAAGAAAACGAGATTCATAATTTCAACTTTTATTATCGTTGCATTTCTCTATATTTTAATTTCAATTTCCTACATAATCTTGAACATACCATTAATATATTGTAAAAATCAATAGAATTTACGATTTAATTTATTTCGTATTTCAATGGTACGGAAACTTTCTTTAAAAAACACATTCATTTCGAGTATTTTTACAGAAAGTATTGAAATAACCTCCAAAAATAAATTCCGAGAAGGATGGATCTTTCTCAATAATTTCTAAAGAAATTTGGATTTTTGGCATTAAACAGTTTTATTTTATTGTTGAAAACAACATAAGATCAAATGTAGTATGAACTCTTCAAATAATTTTAATAAAAAGTAAAAGTGAATCAAATTCATGAAATGATATATACCAACATTAAATACTATGCAAATTTTAGCTTAAAAATCGCATCATTTAGCCTATTTTTAGATTTAGAAATGAAAATGGGTCTATAAATTAGGATCTATACGGTTGAATTTTTTTCAAAATATTTAACTGGAATTAGTAATTTTTGGTTATAATATACTTTAGTTTATAGTTTTGTACAATATATATCGAAAACTAGACAAAAATCGTCCAAAAATTTCACTAAAATTCGATCCTAATGAAATGAAAATTTTGTACCAAAAAGTGATTTTCTCCGTGTTTTGAGCATTTTTTGTGCATTTTTCTTATGATAAAACATGAACTTATCTTTCTCAATATTTTTCATTCGAATAAGAAACTATTGATAAAAAACTGCTTTATCTTACTGTTTTCAACAATATAATGCCAAAGTAATTCAAAAGTCGACGTAAAATTTCACTGAAATGACGATCATAGTAAGGCCAAAAATTAATGGAAAAAGTCGATTTTTTCCATGTTTTAAGATCTAGTTTTCATAGAATCTTTAATGTAGACCTAAAATATTGTAAAAGTGAATCAAATTCATGAAATGATATATACCAACATTAAATACTATGCAAATTTTAGCTTAAAAATCGCATCATTTAGTCTATTTTTACATTTAGAAATGAAAATGGGACTATAAATTAGGATGTATACGGTTGAATTTTTTTCAAAATATATAACTGGAATTAGTAATTTTTGGCTGAAATATGCTTTAGTTTATTGTTTTGTACAACATATTGCGAAAACTAGTCAAAAATCGTTAAAACTTTTCAGTAAAATTAGTTCCTAATGAAATGAAAATTTTGTACCAAAAAGTGATTTTCTCCGTGTTTCGAGCACTTTTTGTGCATTTTTCTTTTGATGAAACATGAACTTATCTTTTTCAATATTTTTCAATTCTATACTAAATATATTTAGGTCGGAGTGGGCGCAAAACAATTTAACTTTAAGATCACATGGCTCTAAATCTTACGCGTATCGCGTCCACCTCAAGACTGAAAACCGTTTAGGGTAGTCCACTCTCAAAGCCTATTCAGTATTACCAACCCTACCCATTTCATACAATTAGTTTCATAATTATTAGTAAATGATTTACATTAAACATTAAACATTATTTTTTTTTTGTGCATTTTTCTTATGATAAAACATGAACTTATCTTTCTCAATATTTTTCATTCGAATAAGAAAATATTGATAAAAAACTGCTTTATCTTACTGTTTTCAACAATATAATGCCAAAGTAATTCAAAAGTCGACGTAAAATTTCACTGAAATGACGATCATAGTAAGGCCAAAAATTAATGGAAAAAGTCGATTTTTTCCATGTTTTAAGATCTAGTTTTCATAGAATCTTTAATGTAGACCTAAAATATTGTAAAAGTGAATCAAATTCATGAAATGATATATACCAACATTAAATACTATGCAAATTTTAGCTTAAAAATCGCATCATTTAGTCTATTTTTACATTTAGAAATGAAAATGGGACTATAAATTAGGATGTTTACGGTTGTATTTTTTTCAAAATGTATAACTGGAATTAGTAATTTTTGGCTGAAATATACTTTAGTTTATTGTTTTGTACAACATATTGCGAAAACTAGTGAAAAATCGTTAAAAATTTTAAGTAAAATTAGTTCCTAATGAAATGAAAATTTTGTACCAAAAAGTGATTTTCTCCGTGTTTTGAGCATTT
The DNA here is from genome assembly GCA_023014485.1 of Bathynomus jamesi. Classification (NCBI taxonomy): domain Eukaryota; kingdom Metazoa; phylum Arthropoda; class Malacostraca; order Isopoda; family Cirolanidae; genus Bathynomus; species Bathynomus jamesi. The sequence continues at coordinate 21,963 of JAJOZX010016429.1, read as the reverse complement.
TTGTGCATTTTTCTTATGATGAAACATGAACTTATCTTTTTCAATATTTTTCAATTCTATTAGCAACTATTGATAAAAAACTGCTTTATCTTACTGTTTTCAACAATATAATGCCAAAGTAATTCAAAAGTCGACGTAAAATTTCACTGAAATTGTAGCTTAAAAATCGCATCATTTAGCCTATTTTTAGGCTTAAAAATGAAAATTTGACTATAAATTAGGCTCTATACGGTTGAATTTTTTTCAAAATATTTAACTGGAATTAGCAATTTTTGGCTATAATATGCTTTAGTTTATGATTTTGTACATGAAACAGTTTTATTTTATTCTTCAGTACAATATAAGATGAAATGAAGTATGAAATGTACAAATAATTTTACTAAAATTGCAATCTTAAAGTATTTTTGCATTTATAAGAAAGAGATTCATATTTTCAACTTTTCATAATTTTGCTTTTCTCTATATTTTAATCCGAATTTTCTACATAATTTTGAATATACCATTAATATATTCAAAAAGTTAATAGAATTTAAGATTTAATTTTTTCCTAATTCAATGATATTGAAACTTTCTTCAAAAATCCATTCATTTCGGTATCTTTACACGAAGTATTCAAATAACATCTAAAAGTAAATCCGAGAAGGATCGAACTTTTTCAATAATTTTTAAAGAAATTTCGAATTTTTGGCCTTAAGCAGTTTTATTTTATTGTTCAATACAATATAAGATCAAATGAAGTACGAAATCTTCAAATAATTTTACTAAGAATGCGACCTTAATAAAGTATAGTTTTGCATTTAAAGAAAACTAGGCTCATAATTTCAACTTTTTATAATGTTGCTTTTCTCTTTATTTCAAGCGGAATTTTCTACATAATCATGAATATACCATTACTATATTGTAAAAATCAATAGAATTTACGCTTTAATTTATTTCATAATTCAGTGATATGGAAACTTTGTTCAGAGAATCCATTCATTTCGACCCTTTTTACAAGAAGTATTGAAATACCGTCCTAAAATAAAGTTTGAGAAGCATGGACCTCTCATTAATTTTTTAAAAAATTTCTAATTTTTGGCCATAAACAGCTGTATTTTATTGTTTTATACAATATAATATCAAATGAAGTATGAAATCTTCAAATAATTTTAATAAAATGCAATCTTAATAAAGTAAAGATTTGCTTTTAAAGAAAACGTCATTAAATATGTTCAATTTTTCAGAAAGTTGCTTTCCTCAATATTTTAATAACAATTTTCTACATATTCTTAAATACACAATTAATATATTGTAAAAATCATTAGAATTTACGACTTAATTTATTTCATAATTCAATGGTATGGTAACTTTCTTCAAAAAATCCATTCATTTCAACTATTTTTACAAGACGTATTAAACTGCCGTTCAAAATTTCGAATTTTTATTCATAAACAGTTGTATTTTATGGATTCATACAATATAATATGAAATGAAGTATGAAATTAAGAAAATTATTTAACTAAAAACGCAATCGTAATAAAGTATAGTTTTGCATTTAAAGAAAACGAGATTCATAATTTCAACTTTTATTATCGTTGCATTTCTCTATATTTTAATTTCAATTTCCTACATAATCTTGAACATACCATTAATATATTGTAAAAATCAATAGAATTTACGATTTAATTTATTTCGTATTTCAATGGTACGGAAACTTTCTTTAAAAAACACATTCATTTCGAGTATTTTTACAGAAAGTATTGAAATAACCTCCAAAAATAAATTCCGAGAAGGATGGATCTTTCTCAATAATTTCTAAAGAAATTTGGATTTTTGGCATTAAACAGTTTTATTTTATTGTTGAAAACAACATAAGATCAAATGTAGTATGAACTCTTCAAATAATTTTAATAAAAAGTAAAAGTGAATCAAATTCATGAAATGATATATACCAACATTAAATACTATGCAAATTTTAGCTTAAAAATCGCATCATTTAGCCTATTTTTAGATTTAGAAATGAAAATGGGTCTATAAATTAGGATCTATACGGTTGAATTTTTTTCAAAATATTTAACTGGAATTAGTAATTTTTGGTTATAATATACTTTAGTTTATAGTTTTGTACAATATATATCGAAAACTAGACAAAAATCGTCCAAAAATTTCACTAAAATTCGATCCTAATGAAATGAAAATTTTGTACCAAAAAGTGATTTTCTCCGTGTTTTGAGCATTTTTTGTGCATTTTTCTTATGATAAAACATGAACTTATCTTTCTCAATATTTTTCATTCGAATAAGAAACTATTGATAAAAAACTGCTTTATCTTACTGTTTTCAACAATATAATGCCAAAGTAATTCAAAAGTCGACGTAAAATTTCACTGAAATGACGATCATAGTAAGGCCAAAAATTAATGGAAAAAGTCGATTTTTTCCATGTTTTAAGATCTAGTTTTCATAGAATCTTTAATGTAGACCTAAAATATTGTAAAAGTGAATCAAATTCATGAAATGATATATACCAACATTAAATACTATGCAAATTTTAGCTTAAAAATCGCATCATTTAGTCTATTTTTACATTTAGAAATGAAAATGGGACTATAAATTAGGATGTATACGGTTGAATTTTTTTCAAAATATATAACTGGAATTAGTAATTTTTGGCTGAAATATGCTTTAGTTTATTGTTTTGTACAACATATTGCGAAAACTAGTCAAAAATCGTTAAAACTTTTCAGTAAAATTAGTTCCTAATGAAATGAAAATTTTGTACCAAAAAGTGATTTTCTCCGTGTTTCGAGCACTTTTTGTGCATTTTTCTTTTGATGAAACATGAACTTATCTTTTTCAATATTTTTCAATTCTATACTAAATATATTTAGGTCGGAGTGGGCGCAAAACAATTTAACTTTAAGATCACATGGCTCTAAATCTTACGCGTATCGCGTCCACCTCAAGACTGAAAACCGTTTAGGGTAGTCCACTCTCAAAGCCTATTCAGTATTACCAACCCTACCCATTTCATACAATTAGTTTCATAATTATTAGTAAATGATTTACATTAAACATTAAACATTATTTTTTTTTTGTGCATTTTTCTTATGATAAAACATGAACTTATCTTTCTCAATATTTTTCATTCGAATAAGAAAATATTGATAAAAAACTGCTTTATCTTACTGTTTTCAACAATATAATGCCAAAGTAATTCAAAAGTCGACGTAAAATTTCACTGAAATGACGATCATAGTAAGGCCAAAAATTAATGGAAAAAGTCGATTTTTTCCATGTTTTAAGATCTAGTTTTCATAGAATCTTTAATGTAGACCTAAAATATTGTAAAAGTGAATCAAATTCATGAAATGATATATACCAACATTAAATACTATGCAAATTTTAGCTTAAAAATCGCATCATTTAGTCTATTTTTACATTTAGAAATGAAAATGGGACTATAAATTAGGATGTTTACGGTTGTATTTTTTTCAAAATGTATAACTGGAATTAGTAATTTTTGGCTGAAATATACTTTAGTTTATTGTTTTGTACAACATATTGCGAAAACTAGTGAAAAATCGTTAAAAATTTTAAGTAAAATTAGTTCCTAATGAAATGAAAATTTTGTACCAAAAAGTGATTTTCTCCGTGTTTTGAGCATTTTTTGTGCATTTTTCTTATGATGAAACATGAACTTATCTTTTTCAATATTTTTCAATTCTATTAGCAACTATTGATAAAAAACTGCTTTATCTTACTGTTTTCAACAATATAATGCCAAAGTAATTCAAAAGTCGACGTAAAATTTCACTGAAATTGTAGCTTAAAAATCGCATCATTTAGCCTATTTTTAGGCTTAAAAATGAAAATTTGACTATAAATTAGGCTCTATACGGTTGAATTTTTTTCAAAATATTTAACTGGAATTAGCAATTTTTGGCTATAATATGCTTTAGTTTATGATTTTGTACATGAAACAGTTTTATTTTATTCTTCAGTACAATATAAGATGAAATGAAGTATGAAATGTACAAATAATTTTACTAAAATTGCAATCTTAAAGTATTTTTGCATTTATAAGAAAGAGATTCATATTTTCAACTTTTCATAATTTTGCTTTTCTCTATATTTTAATCCGAATTTTCTACATAATTTTGAATATACCATTAATATATTCAAAAAGTTAATAGAATTTAAGATTTAATTTTTTCCTAATTCAATGATATTGAAACTTTCTTCAAAAATCCATTCATTTCGGTATCTTTACACGAAGTATTCAAATAACATCTAAAAGTAAATCCGAGAAGGATCGAACTTTTTCAATAATTTTTAAAGAAATTTCGAATTTTTGGCCTTAAGCAGTTTTATTTTATTGTTCAATACAATATAAGATCAAATGAAGTACGAAATCTTCAAATAATTTTACTAAGAATGCGACCTTAATAAAGTATAGTTTTGCATTTAAAGAAAACTAGGCTCATAATTTCAACTTTTTATAATGTTGCTTTTCTCTTTATTTCAAGCGGAATTTTCTACATAATCATGAATATACCATTACTATATTGTAAAAATCAATAGAATTTACGCTTTAATTTATTTCATAATTCAGTGATATGGAAACTTTGTTCAGAGAATCCATTCATTTCGACCCTTTTTACAAGAAGTATTGAAATACCGTCCTAAAATAAAGTTTGAGAAGCATGGACCTCTCATTAATTTTTTAAAAAATTTCTAATTTTTGGCCATAAACAGCTGTATTTTATTGTTTTATACAATATAATATCAAATGAAGTATGAAATCTTCAAATAATTTTAATAAAATGCAATCTTAATAAAGTAAAGATTTGCTTTTAAAGAAAACGTCATTAAATATGTTCAATTTTTCAGAAAGTTGCTTTCCTCAATATTTTAATAACAATTTTCTACATATTCTTAAATACACAATTAATATATTGTAAAAATCATTAGAATTTACGACTTAATTTATTTCATAATTCAATGGTATGGTAACTTTCTTCAAAAAATCCATTCATTTCAACTATTTTTACAAGACGTATTAAACTGCCGTTCAAAATTTCGAATTTTTATTCATAAACAGTTGTATTTTATGGATTCATACAATATAATATGAAATGAAGTATGAAATTAAGAAAATTATTTAACTAAAAACGCAATCGTAATAAAGTATAGTTTTGCATTTAAAGAAAACGAGATTCATAATTTCAACTTTTATTATCGTTGCATTTCTCTATATTTTAATTTCAATTTCCTACATAATCTTGAACATACCATTAATATATTGTAAAAATCAATAGAATTTACGATTTAATTTATTTCGTATTTCAATGGTACGGAAACTTTCTTTAAAAAACACATTCATTTCGAGTATTTTTACAGAAAGTATTGAAATAACCTCCAAAAATAAATTCCGAGAAGGATGGATCTTTCTCAATAATTTCTAAAGAAATTTGGATTTTTGGCATTAAACAGTTTTATTTTATTGTTGAAAACAACATAAGATCAAATGTAGTATGAACTCTTCAAATAATTTTAATAAAAAGTAAAAGTGAATCAAATTCATGAAATGATATATACCAACATTAAATACTATGCAAATTTTAGCTTAAAAATCGCATCATTTAGCCTATTTTTAGATTTAGAAATGAAAATGGGTCTATAAATTAGGATCTATACGGTTGAATTTTTTTCAAAATATTTAACTGGAATTAGTAATTTTTGGTTATAATATACTTTAGTTTATAGTTTTGTACAATATATATCGAAAACTAGACAAAAATCGTCCAAAAATTTCACTAAAATTCGATCCTAATGAAATGAAAATTTTGTACCAAAAAGTGATTTTCTCCGTGTTTTGAGCATTTTTTGTGCATTTTTCTTATGATAAAACATGAACTTATCTTTCTCAATATTTTTCATTCGAATAAGAAACTATTGATAAAAAACTGCTTTATCTTACTGTTTTCAACAATATAATGCCAAAGTAATTCAAAAGTCGACGTAAAATTTCACTGAAATGACGATCATAGTAAGGCCAAAAATAATGGAAAAAGTCGATTTTTTCCATGTTTTAAGATCTAGTTTTCATAGAATCTTTAATGTAGACCTAAAATATTGTAAAAGTGAATCAAATTCATGAAATGATATATACCAACATTAAATACTATGCAAATTTTAGCTTAAAAATCGCATCATTTAGTCTATTTTTACATTTAGAAATGAAAATGGGACTATAAATTAGGATGTATACGGTTGAATTTTTTTCAAAATATATAACTGGAATTAGTAATTTTTGGCTGAAATATGCTTTAGTTTATTGTTTTGTACAACATATTGCGAAAACTAGTCAAAAATCGTTAAAACTTTTCAGTAAAATTAGTTCCTAATGAAATGAAAATTTTGTACCAAAAAGTGATTTTCTCCGTGTTTCGAGCACTTTTTGTGCATTTTTCTTTTGATGAAACATGAACTTATCTTTTTCAATATTTTTCAATTCTATACTAAATATATTTAGGTCGGAGTGGGCGCAAAACAATTTAACTTTAAGATCACATGGCTCTAAATCTTACGCGTATCGCGTCCACCTCAAGACTGAAAACCGTTTAGGGTAGTCCACTCTCAAAGCCTATTCAGTATTACCAACCCTACCCATTTCATACAATTAGTTTCATAATTATTAGTAAATGATTTACATTAAACATTATCTTATTTAATTAAACAAAATTTAATATTCTTAACTAAGCATTATTACACTGTTTTCAACAATATAATGCCAAAGTAATTCAAAAGTCGACGTAAAATTTCACTGAAATGTCGATCACAGTAAAGCCGAAAAAAAATGGAAAAAGTCGTTTTTTCCATGTTTTAAGATCCAATTTTTAGACAATCTTTAATGTACCCCTAAAATATTGTAAAAGTGAATGAAATTCACGAAACGATATATACCAACATTAAATACTATGCAAATTTTAGCTTAAAAATCGCATCATTTAGCCTATTTTTAGATTTAGAAATGAAAATGGGTCTATAAATTAGGATCTATACGGTTGAATTTTTTTCAAAATATTTAACTGGAATTAGTAATTTTTAGTTATAATATGCTTTAGTTTATAGTTTTGTACAATATATATCGAAAACTAGAAAAAACCGTCCAAAGATTTCACTAAAATTCGATCCTAATGAAATGAAAATTTTGTACCAAAAAGTGATTTTCTCCGTGTTTTGAGCATTTTTTGTGCATTTTTCTTATGATAAAACATGAACTTATCTTTCTCAATATTTTTCATTCGAATAAGAAAATATTGATAAAAAACTGCTTTATCTTACTGTTTTCAACAATATAATGCCAAAGTAATTCAAAAGTCGACGTAAAATTTCACTGAAATGACGATCATAGTAAGGCCAAAAATTAATGGAAAAAGTCGATTTTTTCCATGTTTTAAGATCTAGTTTTCATAGAATCTTTAATGTAGACCTAAAATATTGTAAAAGTGAATCAAATTCATGAAATGATATATACCAACATTAAATACTATGCAAATTTTAGCTTAAAAATCGCATCATTTAGTCTATTTTTACATTTAGAAATGAAAATGGGACTATAAATTAGGATGTTTACGGTTGTATTTTTTTCAAAATGTATAACTGGAATTAGTAATTTTTGGCTGAAATATACTTTAGTTTATTGTTTTGTACAACATATTGCGAAAACTAGTGAAAAATCGTTAAAAATTTTAAGTAAAATTAGTTCCTAATGAAATGAAAATTTTGTACCAAAAAGTGATTTTCTCCGTGTTTTGAGCATTTTTTGTGCATTTTTCTTATGATGAAACATGAACTTATCTTTTTCAATATTTTTCAATTCTATTAGCAACTATTGATAAAAAACTGCTTTATCTTACTGTTTTCAACAATATAATGCCAAAGTAATTCAAAAGTCGACGTAAAATTTCACTGAAATTGTAGCTTAAAAATCGCATCATTTAGCCTATTTTTAGGCTTAAAAATGAAAATTTGACTATAAATTAGGCTCTATACGGTTGAATTTTTTTCAAAATATTTAACTGGAATTAGCAATTTTTGGCTATAATATGCTTTAGTTTATGATTTTGTACATGAAACAGTTTTATTTTATTCTTCAGTACAATATAAGATGAAATGAAGTATGAAATGTACAAATAATTTTACTAAAATTGCAATCTTAAAGTATTTTTGCATTTATAAGAAAGAGATTCATATTTTCAACTTTTCATAATTTTGCTTTTCTCTATATTTTAATCCGAATTTTCTACATAATTTTGAATATACCATTAATATATTCAAAAAGTTAATAGAATTTAAGATTTAATTTTTTCCTAATTCAATGATATTGAAACTTTCTTCAAAAATCCATTCATTTCGGTATCTTTACACGAAGTATTCAAATAACATCTAAAAGTAAATCCGAGAAGGATCGAACTTTTTCAATAATTTTTAAAGAAATTTCGAATTTTTGGCCTTAAGCAGTTTTATTTTATTGTTCAATACAATATAAGATCAAATGAAGTACGAAATCTTCAAATAATTTTACTAAGAATGCGACCTTAATAAAGTATAGTTTTGCATTTAAAGAAAACTAGGCTCATAATTTCAACTTTTTATAATGTTGCTTTTCTCTTTATTTCAAGCGGAATTTTCTACATAATCATGAATATACCATTACTATATTGTAAAAATCAATAGAATTTACGCTTTAATTTATTTCATAATTCAGTGATATGGAAACTTTGTTCAGAGAATCCATTCATTTCGACCCTTTTTACAAGAAGTATTGAAATACCGTCCTAAAATAAAGTTTGAGAAGCATGGACCTCTCATTAATTTTTTAAAAAATTTCTAATTTTTGGCCATAAACAGCTGTATTTTATTGTTTTATACAATATAATATCAAATGAAGTATGAAATCTTCAAATAATTTTAATAAAATGCAATCTTAATAAAGTAAAGATTTGCTTTTAAAGAAAACGTCATTAAATATGTTCAATTTTTCAGAAAGTTGCTTTCCTCAATATTTTAATAACAATTTTCTACATATTCTTAAATACACAATTAATATATTGTAAAAATCATTAGAATTTACGACTTAATTTATTTCATAATTCAATGGTATGGTAACTTTCTTCAAAAAATCCATTCATTTCAACTATTTTTACAAGACGTATTAAACTGCCGTTCAAAATTTCGAATTTTTATTCATAAACAGTTGTATTTTATGGATTCATACAATATAATATGAAATGAAGTATGAAATTAAGAAAATTATTTAACTAAAAACGCAATCGTAATAAAGTATAGTTTTGCATTTAAAGAAAACGAGATTCATAATTTCAACTTTTATTATCGTTGCATTTCTCTATATTTTAATTTCAATTTCCTACATAATCTTGAACATACCATTAATATATTGTAAAAATCAATAGAATTTACGATTTAATTTATTTCGTATTTCAATGGTACGGAAACTTTCTTTAAAAAACACATTCATTTCGAGTATTTTTACAGAAAGTATTGAAATAACCTCCAAAAATAAATTCCGAGAAGGATGGATCTTTCTCAATAATTTCTAAAGAAATTTGGATTTTTGGCATTAAACAGTTTTATTTTATTGTTGAAAACAACATAAGATCAAATGTAGTATGAACTCTTCAAATAATTTTAATAAAAAGTAAAAGTGAATCAAATTCATGAAATGATATATACCAACATTAAATACTATGCAAATTTTAGCTTAAAAATCGCATCATTTAGCCTATTTTTAGATTTAGAAATGAAAATGGGTCTATAAATTAGGATCTATACGGTTGAATTTTTTTCAAAATATTTAACTGGAATTAGTAATTTTTGGTTATAATATACTTTAGTTTATAGTTTTGTACAATATATATCGAAAACTAGACAAAAATCGTCCAAAAATTTCACTAAAATTCGATCCTAATGAAATGAAAATTTTGTACCAAAAAGTGATTTTCTCCGTGTTTTGAGCATTTTTTGTGCATTTTTCTTATGATAAAACATGAACTTATCTTTCTCAATATTTTTCATTCGAATAAGAAACTATTGATAAAAAACTGCTTTATCTTACTGTTTTCAACAATATAATGCCAAAGTAATTCAAAAGTCGACGTAAAATTTCACTGAAATGACGATCATAGTAAGGCCAAAAATTAATGGAAAAAGTCGATTTTTTCCATGTTTTAAGATCTAGTTTTCATAGAATCTTTAATGTAGACCTAAAATATTGTAAAAGTGAATCAAATTCATGAAATGATATATACCAACATTAAATACTATGCAAATTTTAGCTTAAAAATCGCATCATTTAGTCTATTTTTACATTTAGAAATGAAAATGGGACTATAAATTAGGATGTATACGGTTGAATTTTTTTCAAAATATATAACTGGAATTAGTAATTTTTGGCTGAAATATGCTTTAGTTTATTGTTTTGTACAACATATTGCGAAAACTAGTCAAAAATCGTTAAAACTTTTCAGTAAAATTAGTTCCTAATGAAATGAAAATTTTGTACCAAAAAGTGATTTTCTCCGTGTTTCGAGCACTTTTTGTGCATTTTTCTTTTGATGAAACATGAACTTATCTTTTTCAATATTTTTCAATTCTATACTAAATATATTTAGGTCGGAGTGGGCGCAAAACAATTTAACTTTAAGATCACATGGCTCTAAATCTTACGCGTATCGCGTCCACCTCAAGACTGAAAACCGTTTAGGGTAGTCCACTCTCAAAGCCTATTCAGTATTACCAACCCTACCCATTTCATACAATTAGTTTCATAATTATTAGTAAATGATTTACATTAAACATTAAACATTATTTTTTTTTGTGCATTTTTCTTATGATAAAACATGAACTTATCTTTCTCAATATTTTTCATTCGAATAAGAAAATATTGATAAAAAACTGCTTTATCTTACTGTTTTCAACAATATAATGCCAAAGTAATTCAAAAGTCGACGTAAAATTTCACTGAAATGACGATCATAGTAAGGCCAAAAATTAATGGAAAAAGTCGATTTTTTCCATGTTTTAAGATCTAGTTTTCATAGAATCTTTAATGTAGACCTAAAATATTGTAAAAGTGAATCAAATTCATGAAATGATATATACCAACATTAAATACTATGCAAATTTTAGCTTAAAAATCGCATCATTTAGTCTATTTTTACATTTAGAAATGAAAATGGGACTATAAATTAGGATGTTTACGGTTGTATTTTTTTCAAAATGTATAACTGGAATTAGTAATTTTTGGCTGAAATATACTTTAGTTTATTGTTTTGTACAACATATTGCGAAAACTAGTGAAAAATCGTTAAAAATTTTAAGTAAAATTAGTTCCTAATGAAATGAAAATTTTGTACCAAAAAGTGATTTTCTCCGTGTTTTGAGCATTTTTTGTGCATTTTTCTTATGATGAAACATGAACTTATCTTTTTCAATATTTTTCAATTCTATTAGCAACTATTGATAAAAAACTGCTTTATCTTACTGTTTTCAACAATATAATGCCAAAGTAATTCAAAAGTCGACGTAAAATTTCACTGAAATTGTAGCTTAAAAATCGCATCATTTAGCCTATTTTTAGGCTTAAAAATGAAAATTTGACTATAAATTAGGCTCTATACGGTTGAATTTTTTTCAAAATATTTAACTGGAATTAGCAATTTTTGGCTATAATATGCTTTAGTTTATGATTTTGTACATGAAACAGTTTTATTTTATTCTTCAGTACAATATAAGATGAAATGAAGTATGAAATGTACAAATAATTTTACTAAAATTGCAATCTTAAAGTATTTTTGCATTTATAAGAAAGAGATTCATATTTTCAACTTTTCATAATTTTGCTTTTCTCTATATTTTAATCCGAATTTTCTACATAATTTTGAATATACCATTAATATATTCAAAAAGTTAATAGAATTTAAGATTTAATTTTTTCCTAATTCAATGATATTGAAACTTTCTTCAAAAATCCATTCATTTCGGTATCTTTACACGAAGTATTCAAATAACATCTAAAAGTAAATCCGAGAAGGATCGAACTTTTTCAATAATTTTTAAAGAAATTTCGAATTTTTGGCCTTAAGCAGTTTTATTTTATTGTTCAATACAATATAAGATCAAATGAAGTACGAAATCTTCAAATAATTTTACTAAGAATGCGACCTTAATAAAGTATAGTTTTGCATTTAAAGAAAACTAGGCTCATAATTTCAACTTTTTATAATGTTGCTTTTCTCTTTATTTCAAGCGGAATTTTCTACATAATCATGAATATACCATTACTATATTGTAAAAATCAATAGAATTTACGCTTTAATTTATTTCATAATTCAGTGATATGGAAACTTTGTTCAGAGAATCCATTCATTTCGACCCTTTTTACAAGAAGTATTGAAATACCGTCCTAAAATAAAGTTTGAGAAGCATGGACCTCTCATTAATTTTTAAAAAATTTCTAATTTTTGGCCATAAACAGCTGTATTTTATTGTTTTATACAATATAATATCAAATGAAGTATGAAATCTTCAAATAATTTTAATAAAATGCAATCTTAATAAAGTAAAGATTTGCTTTTAAAGAAAACGTCATTAAATATGTTCAATTTTTCAGAAAGTTGCTTTCCTCAATATTTTAATAACAATTTTCTACATATTCTTAAATACACAATTAATATATTGTAAAAATCATTAGAATTTACGACTTAATTTATTTCATAATTCAATGGTATGGTAACTTTCTTCAAAAAATCCATTCATTTCAACTATTTTTACAAGACGTATTAAACTGCCGTTCAAAATTTCGAATTTTTATTCATAAACAGTTGTATTTTATGGATTCATACAATATAATATGAAATGAAGTATGAAATTAAGAAAATTATTTAACTAAAAACGCAATCGTAATAAAGTATAGTTTTGCATTTAAAGAAAACGAGATTCATAATTTCAACTTTTATTATCGTTGCATTTCTCTATATTTTAATTTCAATTTCCTACATAATCTTGAACATACCATTAATATATTGTAAAAATCAATAGAATTTACGATTTAATTTATTTCGTATTTCAATGGTACGGAAACTTTCTTTAAAAAACACATTCATTTCGAGTATTTTTACAGAAAGTATTGAAATAACCTCCAAAAATAAATTCCGAGAAGGATGGATCTTTCTCAATAATTTCTAAAGAAATTTGGATTTTTGGCATTAAACAGTTTTATTTTATTGTTGAAAACAACATAAGATCAAATGTAGTATGAACTCTTCAAATAATTTTAATAAAAAGTAAAAGTGAATCAAATTCATGAAATGATATATACCAACATTAAATACTATGCAAATTTTAGCTTAAAAATCGCATCATTTAGCCTATTTTTAGATTTAGAAATGAAAATGGGTCTATAAATTAGGATCTATACGGTTGAATTTTTTTCAAAATATTTAACTGGAATTAGTAATTTTTGGTTATAATATACTTTAGTTTATAGTTTTGTACAATATATATCGAAAACTAGACAAAAATCGTCCAAAATTTCACTAAAATTCGATCCTAATGAAATGAAAATTTTGTACCAAAAAGTGATTTTCTCCGTGTTTTGAGCATTTTTTGTGCATTTTTCTTATGATAAAACATGAACTTATCTTTCTCAATATTTTTCATTCGAATAAGAAACTATTGATAAAAAACTGCTTTATCTTACTGTTTTCAACAATATAATGCCAAAGTAATTCAAAAGTCGACGTAAAATTTCACTGAAATGACGATCATAGTAAGGCCAAAAATTAATGGAAAAAGTCGATTTTTTCCATGTTTTAAGATCTAGTTTTCATAGAATCTTTAATGTAGACCTAAAATATTGTAAAAGTGAATCAAATTCATGAAATGATATATACCAACATTAAATACTATGCAAATTTTAGCTTAAAAATCGCATCATTTAGTCTATTTTTACATTTAGAAATGAAAATGGGACTATAAATTAGGATGTTACGGTTGTATTTTTTTCAAAATGTATAACTGGAATTAGTAATTTTTGGCTGAAATACTTTAGTTTATTGTTTTGTACAACATATTGCGAAAACTAGTGAAAAATCGTTAAAATTTTAAGTAAAATTAGTTCCTAATGAAATGAAAATTTTGTACCAAAAAGTGATTTTCTCCGTGTTTGAGCATTTTTGTGCATTTTTCTTATGATGAAACATGAACTTATCTTTTTCAATATTTTTCAATTCTATTAGCAACTATTGATAAAAAACTGCTTTATCTTACTGTTTTCAACAATATAATGCCAAAGTAATTCAAAAGTCGACGTAAAATTTCACTGAAATTGTAGCTTAAAAATCGCATCATTTAGCCTATTTTTAGGCTTAAAAATGAAAATTTGACTATAAATTAGGCTCTATACGGTTGAATTTTTTTCAAAATATTTAACTGGAATTAGCAATTTTTGGCTATAATATGCTTTAGTTTATGATTTTGTACATGAAACAGTTTTATTTTATTCTTCAGTACAATATAAGATGAAATGAAGTATGAAATGTACAAATAATTTTACTAAAATTGCAATCTTAAAGTATTTTTGCATTTATAAGAAAGAGATTCATATTTTCAACTTTTCATAATTTTGCTTTTCTCTATATTTTAATCCGAATTTTCTACATAATTTTGAATATACCATTAATATATTCAAAAAGTTAATAGAATTTAAGATTTAATTTTTTCCTAATTCAATGATATTGAAACTTTCTTCAAAAATCCATTCATTTCGGTATCTTTACACGAAGTATTCAAATAACATCTAAAAGTAAATCCGAGAAGGATCGAACTTTTTCAATAATTTTTAAAGAAATTTCGAATTTTTGGCCTTAAGCAGTTTTATTTTATTGTTCAATACAATATAAGATCAAATGAAGTACGAAATCTTCAAATAATTTTACTAAGAATGCGACCTTAATAAAGTATAGTTTTGCATTTAAAGAAAACTAGGCTCATAATTTCAACTTTTTATAATGTTGCTTTTCTCTTTATTTCAAGCGGAATTTTCTACATAATCATGAATATACCATTACTATATTGTAAAAATCAATAGAATTTACGCTTTAATTTATTTCATAATTCAGTGATATGGAAACTTTGTTCAGAGAATCCATTCATTTCGACCCTTTTTACAAGAAGTATTGAAATACCGTCCTAAAATAAAGTTTGAGAAGCATGGACCTCTCATTAATTTTTTAAAAAATTTCTAATTTTTGGCCATAAACAGCTGTATTTTATTGTTTTATACAATATAATATCAAATGAAGTATGAAATCTTCAAATAATTTTAATAAAATGCAATCTTAATAAAGTAAAGATTTGCTTTTAAAGAAAACGTCATTAAATATGTTCAATTTTTCAGAAAGTTGCTTTCCTCAATATTTTAATAACAATTTTCTACATATTCTTAAATACACAATTAATATATTGTAAAAATCATTAGAATTTACGACTTAATTTATTTCATAATTCAATGGTATGGTAACTTTCTTCAAAAAATCCATTCATTTCAACTATTTTTACAAGACGTATTAAACTGCCGTTCAAAATTTCGAATTTTTATTCATAAACAGTTGTATTTTATGGATTCATACAATATATATGAAATGAAGTATGAAATTAAGAAAATTATTTAACTAAAAACGCAATCGTAATAAAGTATAGTTTTGCATTTAAAGAAAACGAGATTCATAATTTCAACTTTTATTATCGTTGCATTTCTCTATATTTTAATTTCAATTTCCTACATAATCTTGAACATACCATTAATATATTGTAAAAATCAATAGAATTTACGATTTAATTTATTTCGTATTTCAATGGTACGGAAACTTTCTTTAAAAAACACATTCATTTCGAGTATTTTTACAGAAAGTATTGAAATAACCTCCAAAAATAAATTCCGAGAAGGATGGATCTTTCTCAATAATTTCTAAAGAAATTTGGATTTTTGGCATTAAACAGTTTTATTTTATTGTTGAAAACAACATAAGATCAAATGTAGTATGAACTCTTCAAATAATTTTAATAAAAAGTAAAAGTGAATCAAATTCATGAAATGATATATACCAACATTAAATACTATGCAAATTTTAGCTTAAAAATCGCATCATTTAGCCTATTTTTAGATTTAGAAATGAAAATGGGTCTATAAATTAGGATCTATACGGTTGAATTTTTTTCAAAATATTTAACTGGAATTAGTAATTTTTGGTTATAATATACTTTAGTTTATAGTTTTGTACAATATATATCGAAAACTAGACAAAAATCGTCCAAAAATTTCACTAAAATTCGATCCTAATGAAATGAAAATTTTGTACCAAAAAGTGATTTTCTCCGTGTTTTGAGCATTTTTTGTGCATTTTTCTTATGATAAAACATGAACTTATCTTTCTCAATATTTTTCATTCGAATAAGAAACTATTGATAAAAAACTGCTTTATCTTACTGTTTTCAACAATATAATGCCAAAGTAATTCAAAAGTCGACGTAAAATTTCACTGAAATGACGATCATAGTAAGGCCAAAAATTAATGGAAAAAGTCGATTTTTTCCATGTTTTAAGATCTAGTTTTCATAGAATCTTTAATGTAGACCTAAAATATTGTAAAAGTGAATCAAATTCATGAAATGATATATACCAACATTAAATACTATGCAAATTTTAGCTTAAAAATCGCATCATTTAGTCTATTTTTACATTTAGAAATGAAAATGGGACTATAAATTAGGATGTATACGGTTGAATTTTTTTCAAAATATATAACTGGAATTAGTAATTTTTGGCTGAAATATGCTTTAGTTTATTGTTTTGTACAACATATTGCGAAAACTAGTCAAAAATCGTTAAAACTTTTCAGTAAAATTAGTTCCTAATGAAATGAAAATTTTGTACCAAAAAGTGATTTTCTCCGTGTTTCGAGCACTTTTTGTGCATTTTTCTTTTGATGAAACATGAACTTATCTTTTTCAATATTTTTCAATTCTATACTAAATATATTTAGGTCGGAGTGGGCGCAAAACAATTTAACTTTAAGATCACATGGCTCTAAATCTTACGCGTATCGCGTCCACCTCAAGACTGAAAACCGTTTAGGGTAGTCCACTCTCAAAGCCTATTCAGTATTACCAACCCTACCCATTTCATACAATTAGTTTCATAATTATTAGTAAATGATTTACATTAAACATTATCTTATTTAATTAAACAAAATTTAATATTCTTAACTAAGCATTATTACACTGTTTTCAACAATATAATGCCAAAGTAATTCAAAAGTCGACGTAAAATTTCACTGAAATGTCGATCACAGTAAAGCCGAAAAAAAATGGAAAAAGTCGTTTTTTCCATGTTTTAAGATCCAATTTTTAGACAATCTTTAATGTACCCCTAAAATATTGTAAAAGTGAATGAAATTCACGAAACGATATATACCAACATTAAATACTATGCAAATTTTAGCTTAAAAATCGCATCATTTAGCCTATTTTTAGATTTAGAAATGAAAATGGGTCTATAAATTAGGATCTATACGGTTGAATTTTTTTCAAAATATTTAACTGGAATTAGTAATTTTTAGTTATAATATGCTTTAGTTTATAGTTTTGTACAATATATATCGAAAACTAGAAAAAACCGTCCAAAGATTTCACTAAAATTCGATCCTAATGAAATGAAAATTTTGTACCAAAAAGTGATTTTCTCCGTGTTTTGAGCATTTTTTGTGCATTTTTCTTATGATAAAACATGAACTTATCTTTCTCAATATTTTTCATTCGAATAAGAAAATATTGATAAAAAACTGCTTTATCTTACTGTTTTCAACAATATAATGCCAAAGTAATTCAAAAGTCGACGTAAAATTTCACTGAAATGACGATCATAGTAAGGCCAAAAATTAATGGAAAAAGTCGATTTTTTCCATGTTTTAAGATCTAGTTTTCATAGAATCTTTAATGTAGACCTAAAATATTGTAAAAGTGAATCAAATTCATGAAATGATATATACCAACATTAAATACTATGCAAATTTTAGCTTAAAAATCGCATCATTTAGTCTATTTTTACATTTAGAAATGAAAATGGGACTATAAATTAGGATGTTTACGGTTGTATTTTTTTCAAAATGTATAACTGGAATTAGTAATTTTTGGCTGAAATATACTTTAGTTTATTGTTTTGTACAACATATTGCGAAAACTAGTGAAAAATCGTTAAAAATTTTAAGTAAAATTAGTTCCTAATGAAATGAAAATTTTGTACCAAAAAGTGATTTTCTCCGTGTTTTGAGCATTTTTTGTGCATTTTTCTTATGATGAAACATGAACTTATCTTTTTCAATATTTTTCAATTCTATTAGCAACTATTGATAAAAAACTGCTTTATCTTACTGTTTTCAACAATATAATGCCAAAGTAATTCAAAAGTCGACGTAAAATTTCACTGAAATTGTAGCTTAAAAATCGCATCATTTAGCCTATTTTTAGGCTTAAAAATGAAAATTTGACTATAAATTAGGCTCTATACGGTTGAATTTTTTTCAAAATATTTAACTGGAATTAGCAATTTTTGGCTATAATATGCTTTAGTTTATGATTTTGTACATGAAACAGTTTTATTTTATTCTTCAGTACAATATAAGATGAAATGAAGTATGAAATGTACAAATAATTTTACTAAAATTGCAATCTTAAAGTATTTTTGCATTTATAAGAAAGAGATTCATATTTTCAACTTTTCATAATTTTGCTTTTCTCTATATTTTAATCCGAATTTTCTACATAATTTTGAATATACCATTAATATATTCAAAAAGTTAATAGAATTTAAGATTTAATTTTTTCCTAATTCAATGATATTGAAACTTTCTTCAAAAATCCATTCATTTCGGTATCTTTACACGAAGTATTCAAATAACATCTAAAAGTAAATCCGAGAAGGATCGAACTTTTTCAATAATTTTTAAAGAAATTTCGAATTTTTGGCCTTAAGCAGTTTTATTTTATTGTTCAATACAATATAAGATCAAATGAAGTACGAAATCTTCAAATAATTTTACTAAGAATGCGACCTTAATAAAGTATAGTTTTGCATTTAAAGAAAACTAGGCTCATAATTTCAACTTTTTATAATGTTGCTTTTCTCTTTATTTCAAGCGGAATTTTCTACATAATCATGAATATACCATTACTATATTGTAAAAATCAATAGAATTTACGCTTTAATTTATTTCATAATTCAGTGATATGGAAACTTTGTTCAGAGAATCCATTCATTTCGACCCTTTTTACAAGAAGTATTGAAATACCGTCCTAAAATAAAGTTTGAGAAGCATGGACCTCTCATTAATTTTTTAAAAAATTTCTAATTTTTGGCCATAAACAGCTGTATTTTATTGTTTTATACAATATAATATCAAATGAAGTATGAAATCTTCAAATAATTTTAATAAAATGCAATCTTAATAAAGTAAAGATTTGCTTTTAAAGAAAACGTCATTAAATATGTTCAATTTTTCAGAAAGTTGCTTTCCTCAATATTTTAATAACAATTTTCTACATATTCTTAAATACACAATTAATATATTGTAAAAATCATTAGAATTTACGACTTAATTTATTTCATAATTCAATGGTATGGTAACTTTCTTCAAAAAATCCATTCATTTCAACTATTTTTACAAGACGTATTAAACTGCCGTTCAAAATTTCGAATTTTTATTCATAAACAGTTGTATTTTATGGATTCATACAATATAATATGAAATGAAGTATGAAATTAAGAAAATTATTTAACTAAAAACGCAATCGTAATAAAGTATAGTTTTGCATTTAAAGAAAACGAGATTCATAATTTCAACTTTTATTATCGTTGCATTTCTCTATATTTTAATTTCAATTTCCTACATAATCTTGAACATACCATTAATATATTGTAAAAATCAATAGAATTTACGATTTAATTTATTTCGTATTTCAATGGTACGGAAACTTTCTTTAAAAAACACATTCATTTCGAGTATTTTTACAGAAAGTATTGAAATAACCTCCAAAAATAAATTCCGAGAAGGATGGATCTTTCTCAATAATTTCTAAAGAAATTTGGATTTTTGGCATTAAACAGTTTTATTTTATTGTTGAAAACAACATAAGATCAAATGTAGTATGAACTCTTCAAATAATTTTAATAAAAGTAAAAGTGAATCAAATTCATGAAATGATATATACCAACATTAAATACTATGCAAATTTTAGCTTAAAAATCGCATCATTTAGCCTATTTTTAGATTTAGAAATGAAAATGGGTCTATAAATTAGGATCTATACGGTTGAATTTTTTTCAAAATATTTAACTGGAATTAGTAATTTTTGGTTATAATATACTTTAGTTTATAGTTTTGTACAATATATATCGAAAACTAGACAAAAATCGTCCAAAAATTTCACTAAAATTCGATCCTAATGAAATGAAAATTTTGTACCAAAAAGTGATTTTCTCCGTGTTTTGAGCATTTTTTGTGCATTTTTCTTATGATAAAACATGAACTTATCTTTCTCAATATTTTTCATTCGAATAAGAAACTATTGATAAAAAACTGCTTTATCTTACTGTTTTCAACAATATAATGCCAAAGTAATTCAAAAGTCGACGTAAAATTTCACTGAAATGACGATCATAGTAAGGCCAAAAATTAATGGAAAAAGTCGATTTTTTCCATGTTTTAAGATCTAGTTTTCATAGAATCTTTAATGTAGACCTAAAATATTGTAAAAGTGAATCAAATTCATGAAATGATATATACCAACATTAAATACTATGCAAATTTTAGCTTAAAAATCGCATCATTTAGTCTATTTTTACATTTAGAAATGAAAATGGGACTATAAATTAGGATGTATACGGTTGAATTTTTTTCAAAATATATAACTGGAATTAGTAATTTTTGGCTGAAATATGCTTTAGTTTATTGTTTTGTACAACATATTGCGAAAACTAGTCAAAAATCGTTAAAACTTTTCAGTAAAATTAGTTCCTAATGAAATGAAAATTTTGTACCAAAAAGTGATTTTCTCCGTGTTTCGAGCACTTTTTGTGCATTTTTCTTTTGATGAAACATGAACTTATCTTTTTCAATATTTTTCAATTCTATACTAAATATATTTAGGTCGGAGTGGGCGCAAAACAATTTAACTTTAAGATCACATGGCTCTAAATCTTACGCGTATCGCGTCCACCTCAAGACTGAAAACCGTTTAGGGTAGTCCACTCTCAAAGCCTATTCAGTATTACCAACCCTACCCATTTCATACAATTAGTTTCATAATTATTAGTAAATGATTTACATTAAACATTAAACATTATTTTTTTTTGTGCATTTTTCTTATGATAAAACATGAACTTATCTTTCTCAATATTTTTCATTCGAATAAGAAAATATTGATAAAAAACTGCTTTATCTTACTGTTTTCAACAATATAATGCCAAAGTAATTCAAAAGTCGACGTAAAATTTCACTGAAATGACGATCATAGTAAGGCCAAAAATTAATGGAAAAAGTCGATTTTTTCCATGTTTTAAGATCTAGTTTTCATAGAATCTTTAATGTAGACCTAAAATATTGTAAAAGTGAATCAAATTCATGAAATGATATATACCAACATTAAATACTATGCAAATTTTAGCTTAAAAATCGCATCATTTAGTCTATTTTTACATTTAGAAATGAAAATGGGACTATAAATTAGGATGTTTACGGTTGTTTTTTTTCAAAATGTATAACTGGAATTAGTAATTTTTGGCTGAAATATACTTTAGTTTATTGTTTTGTACAACATATTGCGAAAACTAGTGAAAAAT